>PVJA010031927.1:0-13807 GCA_004027025.1 Myocastor coypus
CTGGCCTTGAGCTCACTTTTGTAGCCCAGGCTGGTCTCGAACTCACACTAATCCTCCTGCCTCAGCCTCCCGAGTGCTGGGATTACAGGCATGCGCCACCACGCCTGGCTCTTAATTGTTTTGTTTTGTTTTGTTTTGTTTTTTTTGTCTTTTTGAGACAGGGTCTTGCTATGCAGTTGAGGCTGGCCTTGAGCTCACTTTTGTAGCCCAGGCTGGCCTCAAACTCGCACCAATCCTCCTGCCTCAGCTTGAAGCACAGCAGGTGCCGCTTGCTGCCCAGGGATCTCACACTTCTCCCCAAATGATTTTCTTTTTAAAAAAAATTAATTTATTATTATTTTTTACAATAATACATTGCATATTGCTGTCTTCATCATAGTTGTTCAGAGTACCAAGACGCAGACATGATTTCTTGTCTCAACATCATTAGTACAGATCTTTCTTTTCATTGTGCAAAGAGAAAGTAGCTGTATATATAATCCAATAGTCCATAATAGTAATGGATTATCAGCTCATCTGGCAAGATCAGGGGCTGTTGACTTGAGCCTTTTACAAGTCATCGTGTTGGTTTTCTGCAGAGAGCATAGGACTTACTGTCTCACCCCCCACTCCACCCCAGTGGCTTTCTATAAAAGTTGTCTCCTCAGAAGCTAACTGACCACACATTTCCTCACCACTTCCTGTTCATGCTTTTGCGATAGAACACTGGATCCCAGAATGCTCAACTTCTTTCCTGCCTTATTTTTGTAAGATATCTATCACCCCTGTACCTTTTTCACATACATTTATTTAGAGACAAGGTATTGCTATGCAGCCCAGCTTGGCCTCGAACTTGCAGGCATCCTCCTGCCTCAGCCTCCTGAATGCTGAGATTACCGGTGTGCACCACCATGGCTGGCTAGCTTCGGTATTAGTCTGCTCCCTGCCACTGTTCAGCATAAAAACCCCGATAAGAAGATGTTTGTGTTGACTGTGTGTTTTAAGTGCCTCACTCAGCACCTGAACATGTGGCTCAGATGGGAAAAGGGGAGAAAAAGAAGATTGGGTCCACAAGGGCTCCTAGGATGTGGCCCACACATCTGCCCCACCTTGAGGCTAAAGTTTGATGGTGAAGTTAAAAGAAAATACCAAGAACTCATAACTGAAATGTAGTGAGTCTAGCGCCCTTTCCTTTCCTTTCTTGTGGGAGCTGAAGATGCTTCCTCCCCTCTGGGGTTGCCACTTTGCCAGCTCTACGGCTGTCAGCAAGACTTCTAGAACCATTCTCACAGGGAAAACCTCTAGCCCACTCAACTGGACCCCAGGAGCTGACACCAAATCTAGCTGTTTGTACCCAAACTGCCAAATGAAACATCAGGAAGGGACATGATCCCCACAAGGAAATTACAGGGCTGATGGGAAGAAGGAAACAAACTTCCATTGATGGTCTTTCTTGGCTATGACACTAAGTCCAAAGTAATTATTCCTGGTTAATGGGGGACACTAGAAATTGCCAGGTATGTGTCCTCTTTCACGGTCAACTTTTGCGGATCTCTAATACTGAGTTCTCTCAAGAATCCAAAGTGAACTTCCAGGTTTGGGTTGGACCCATGGGTCAGGGCAGAGGTTTAAGTGTTGAAGCGTATCTCCTGCCCGTCATACCTACTATCAGGAAGATATCACAATACTCTCAAGATTGTTTCATTCTGACAATAAAAACGCAACTATAAAATAAGGAAAATGACATAAATAAGTGTAGCGCTAGTCCGAGCAGTGGTCCCCTATTGGTTACCATGACTGCGAGGCACAGGGCTTGGAGCTTTCGTTTTACCCAAGCCCCAGGACACTGACTGCTCTGCATCGCCTTCACCCAGCTGAGTCTGACGCATCCACAAAGCCTCTCCTTTTCACACCTTTCCCTACTCACAGCAACTTCCTCTCCTTGTTCCCCTCAAATGGATTTTCTGGCACGGGGATGAGACTGTCTAGCACTGTCGGTAAGTTCTTCACGTCTCTGTCTCTCATCTCAGCTTCCCAATTAGCTTTGAGGACAGAGATCAGAAGACAGAGCACTGTCTAAACACTTAGCTGCTTTTCCATGGCATGGAAATGCACCGGGTAGGAGAACTGCAGGTGACATGCTCACTGGGAAGGAGTAGAGGTAAAAAAGCAAAACGAGAAAGAAAGAGAATACAGCGGCTCTTCTTCATCTGCATCCTTCATCCCAGCCTTTGCTCACTGCATTTATACGTGGGCAATCCTCTAGCACACGTCCAGGACACCTTTTATCAGTAACATCTCCAATCCAGGTGAACTTTCTATGGCCCCAGAGAGTCTAGTAGTGTCTGCACCTTGAAAACCACCTTCAGAGACAACATGATTCAGCATACTCAGGGGCAGGGTTTTCATAAAGACCGGAAGGAGCAGGGGGAGGAGGAGGAAGATGAGGAGAAGGAGAGAACAAAGAAGCACTTCATTCCTTTTATCAGGAGTGCAACATAATGACAAACACACTTCTAAGCCAATAGCATTGTACTATATCTCATCACAAGGGTAGGCATTTAGCAGTATCCTGTGTTATTCTAGCTCAGCCATCCTCAGTCTCTAAGACAGTATTAGCTCATTCTGAGAATGCGCCCTACGACTGCCACCTCAGTCACTTCAGGCTGTGGGGCCAAAACGCTGTAGAGGGGTTGCTTAAGCAGCAGACATGTATTTCACCATTCTCAAGGCTAGAAGGCCAAGATCAATGGCCCGGCCAACTTGCTTCCTCAAAAGTGTTCATTTCCAGTCTTTTACAGGAGATGGTTTTTTAAAATATGCCCTTATATGGCAGGGAAATAGATCTCTCAGGTCTCCTCCATTTTCATAAATACAGTTCTATTGGATCGATGCTCCATGGTTATAAATCCATTTAAACCAAATCACTTTGGACTGGGGAGATAGCTCGATGACATAAGCACCCATCTGGCAAGTTCAAGGTCCTGCGTTTGATTTCTAGTACCATACAAAAATAAATAAATATAGTCATCTCTGAAAGCCCATAAGTCTAATACAGTAGTGTGGGGAGCTTGGCTTTCAACATACAAATAGGAGAGGGGTACAATCAAATCCCGAGCAGCGTGTCTTCATTCACCAAAGGTCAGACTTAAAAAGTCACTGTAAGAGGTCAACATGGTACATGATTCGACAGCAACAAAGGATGAGCTATTTACATCTAAAGAAGTATCACGCCGAGGTGGTGTTTCATGCCCTTGGAGAATCAGTTGTGCTTGCACTTGGGAGCTCTATTCCATGATTTTGGGGTTATTCTGAGTCAATCTGCACAGCATCGTGGCTGCTGAACAGGTCCTCTGGTGACCTTCTGTGAGGCAAGCAGCCCCACCCAGCACCAACGTGGAATCCATCTCTACCTCCCCTGCCTGCCCTAATCACTTCTGCCTCCTCAGCTTTCTGCACAAGGCAGACTGAGGCCACTGCGCAACAACAGCAGCATGAGGCGAAGGAGGGCAGGTGGGAGACCTGACTGCTGAGGGGGGTGACTGAGAAGGAGATGTCCCTCAGGCCTTGGCGTAGGAGCACGGTTCTCATCAGAGGGAATCCGAGGTGGAGACAGGAGTCAGATGGATGAAAGTCCCTGGAATGTGAAAAGCCAAGGGAAGAAAAGCAGTGTAGCGTAGCTCACCAGCTTCCGGCTTGGTGATGGGAGTGAGAAAGGAGAGTCAGTGTTTGCAGCCTTTCAGGGAGGTGGTGAATTCTGTCACATGCTGAGGCCACAGCTCCATAGGACATCTGATGTCTCCTACAGCACAAATCTCGGGCTCAGGAGGAGTCTCATAGAAGCCTCCTAACAGGCACATGCTTTATTCTAAGTCATCTTCTTCCCACTTTGATTTTATGGTTCTCTGAACGCCTGATTGACTGTCGTAGGCTCCAGCTGCCTTCTGTGACCCCACGCTCCATCTTCACGCCTTTTAAGCTTTTCCTTTTCGGACTTGTCTCCATAATCCCTGCTCCCATAACTAGAACTTGACAGTTCCCCTCTTTGCTGTCACAGGCAGGACTGGGGAGAGATTATGGGATTCAGACACAGTGGACGTTCAGGGTCCCAGCCCACCGCTGCCTGTTCAGCCTCACGCATGAGATGAGACCACATGCTCACCCAAGGGCACCCTGCAGACCACTGTGTTTCCTGCCTCACAACCTCAGGAAAGCTGCACACAGTACGAGCCACACCACGGGAAACCTGGCAAGCCACCGCCTGTCCTGGCTGAGCACCAGGTGGTCACGTGCCGGTCCTTCCTCTTGTACATCTTATCCCCAGCTGTGAAAAGTTACAGAAAGCTGCTGGCTACTCTTAAGGAAGAAACTAGATGCACCAGTTCCCAGACACAGACAATCTGATTCAAGGACTCTTGGATGACAAGAATTAAAAACACTTCTGTCTCCACCAAAACATGAAAGGACTAATTCAGATTTCAAATTAGTAGCTGCAAAAAATCTACATTCACCTGAACTTCTTTATAGTTTCAGTTAACATCTTTTTAAAAGAGCACTCATTTAAGATTCAAGTTTTAAGCAAATGTAGTTAAATCATAAAGACAACTCATGGTGTAAAAACAAACAAATGCCCTGGGGATGTAGTCCAGTGGTAGAATGCTAGTTTAGCATGTGTGAAGCTCTGAATTAGAAGCCATCATCCAGCAAATGTATACACAATCATGTGCACCTGCACATGCGCGCGCACACGCACACACACACACACATAAACACACACTGATTTTACTATGGAACAAATATTGGTTGTTAAAGGGCTGCGTAGCAGGTACAGCCACTGCACCTAAACCCTTGTGTCTTAGTTACTTTTTATTCATTGCTGGGACAAATATCTGACATTCAAAATGAAGGAAGTAAAGGTTTATTTAGCTCACAGTTTGTGGAGTCTTCAGTCCATATTTGGCTGGCCCAAGGCTGAGTAGAATAGGGCAGAGAGCATCCAGTTCATGTCAGCGGAACAGCAACAAAATGGTGACAGAGGCAGCCAACCAAACAGGGCAGCAGAGCAACAACAAGAGTCTGTCTCTCTGTCTCTTTATATTACAGTCAGGTTCTCTGCCTCAGCCTATCCACCTCAAGCCACATCTATAATTCCCAACAGTATTCAGAGCCATAATCTCATCAGTACTAAAACACATAATCCCAGTGCCTCATGAGTCAAGTCTCAAACTCTACAAGTCCCCGCCCCATGATTGCATGAGGCTTTGGGAGGATAACTAGACATAAACCATTAACACCTTGGAGGAGCTAGGGAATCAGCTACACCTCCTCCCTAAATTAATCCAAGGAAGATAAGAAAAGGAGCAGCTCCTCTGCAGCATGTAATAAATTGTGGATCTCTCGGGGAGCAGGAAAGGCTCCGCTAGCACAGGCAGGATTGGGGCAGGGAGGAGGAGGAGGGAGCAGGGAGGGCTGAAGGCGGCATCCGACTGCTAGCTCATTGGGATCAGGGACGATACATTTGAGCCTCTGGGTCCTGTGTGTACAGACACCAGGACTACCACTCAAATGGTGGGAACTTCAGGCCTGGGAAAAGAGGCAGCCTTCCACTCTATCTTGTCTTTTTTGACATGAAAAGAAAGATATCACTCTTTTCCCTAAGAGCAATAGTTAAAAGACAATGTGAAGATAGAGAATGCTGATTGACTCAGAAATCCTGTTATTAAAGGACTCTCCTTCTCCTGGGCTCCCTGTACTTATTCTAGAAGAAAACATGGCCGCTGCAACCAACCAGCCATCGTTGACTATCAAAAGTCCATAGCCCTACACTTCAGCCTCTGCTCCACGCTGTGACACTGCAGGTTTGTGGTAATCGCATTTCCTTATCTGGCACATGCATTATTACCCCCTGTGCCAGCTTGCAGCCTACCTCACATAAAGCATACCCCAAGCCCTCACACCTACATCTCTCCCCGGGGCTATACTGCCAGACAGCCAGGCTTAGAGAGATTTTAGGCACAGTCCTTCCATCCACCTGCCCATCATGCTCTGCTCAGAGGCCTGCAAAGTTGGCCCCCTTGAACCTAGCCTGAGGACAATGGCACTCATTACCAATCTCTATGTTTTATCACAATCCTTATAGTGCCCGGTGTGCAGCAGCATTCAGCAAATGGGAAACAAGCGCTCAAAGTTCAATAGGAACCTATTTAAAATGTTCAACTTTGCAAGTGTTAGTGTATTAAAGCCAAGAAATGCACTCAGTTCTGTTGGACAGATAGGTGCAAAGATGGTGAACATCGATTTCAGTCCATAACTCAATGTTACCCTCTCCTACTCAGGTAGCTCAGAATCCAAGTACTACCTACTCAGGTGAGTGGCAACACTACTATGACTTGTCTCTACTTGTCCTTGCAAAGGCTCATGCCCTCCTAGGTGCGGCTTCGCAGAGTGGTTTGATCTAAGGTGTGTGATGCTAGGCGTAAGGGTGTGTGATAACTTAATTTAGCAGAATTCCTGGTGTGCAGAGTGGGAGGCCCACCTTGGGTGGGTCCTAGCCTGGAAAACATAGGATGGGAGAGACAGAAGGCAAGCTGTGGTCTCTTCACGCTCTGCGCCCACCCTGCCATGGACGGTTTCTCCTCTCCAATGACCCTCTGCCACACCGACCTGCTTGGAACCAGCGGGCCCTGCACTGAAACTTCTACAACCTGTGAGCTAAAATAAACCTTCCCTCCTCTACTTTGCATGTGTCAGGTACTCTGTCTCAGCTGTGAGAGAAGTGCTTAAAAGAAACACAGACTTCAAATTTACAAATAACAGGAAATATAAAATTCTAATAAAACTGTTCCCTGACTGTTAGTGTCCAAGGAGAAAATAACTAAATCCCTTCAGGGGTAATGGTACCCTGACTCAGTAATGTGGGTGAAATTATGAGCTCACAACATGTTCCAAACAGCCACAAATCCGTCCCCCAACGAGATTAACACAATACATGAGCTTTCATCCTAAAGCCAAAAACCCCATAGGAATAACCTATTTTGTATGCAATTTTAACATTCGCCTGAACACAAAAACAAATTGTTTAAAAAGTGTTGAAATTCAGCATCCACATACAACTGTTATGCAGACAAACTCTCAGAAATACTAGATTTGCACTACAATTATATTTGAATGAATATACTTAAGTTTTGCTAAAATCATTGAGTTAGCGGCCAGCCAAAAAACTCAGTAGATTAAGGTGCCTACAAGTAGGCACAGGGGCTCAGGGTTTAATCCCTGGGCCTGATGTGCTGGCGCATCCCCCAGGGCACACTGCGATGGCAGTTGAGACCGGGCATGGTGGTGCACACCTGTAATCCCAGCTCTTGGGAGGCTGTAAACAGGAGTATCACTATGAGTCTGATCTAGTAGTGAGACCATGAACACCCTGTAGACCCTTCCCTAAAAGACAAAAAATTAAAATAAAAAAATCATTGTGTCAGCAAAAATTTAGCTGCTTCTACTTTTTTTTCAGAAAATGAAATGGAGTTGCTCACGCAGAAGCATTTACATAGAGGCAGAGGAGGCGGCATAGAGGAGAAGGAGAAAGTAGCCTTCTAGCAGCCAAAGAAAGAAACATCTCCCTGTGTTTCTTAGAAATAACAGTTTGCATGGTTTATCATTAAGTGTGTATGGATAATGGCTTAGTGAGGGAAACAGACAGATTGAAACAAAACACTAAAAGCTAAGGTATGTTCTTAATTTATTTACCAGTAGGTAAAAACAAAATTTTATCCCATAGTGCCTTTAATGTTCTTCAGTATCCTAGAAAGGCTGTTTGTGATTGTTTTTAAATATATAAAGGTCAGTCCTAAACTAATGGGAACACTGCGTGAAATCAATAGTACATTAATTTAAATTCTTGTAAATGATTCTCTCCCCATCCAAGTTCACCACAAACATAACTCCTAGCTGAAGTTTCTAAGGGCACCGAAAGCACTTTAGAACAATTAGAGTCAGATAAACAGAGAAAGAAGAAAGAAAAAAGAGAAATGACAAATGACAGGAAAAGAAAAACAAAACGAAACAAAGCAAGTCCTGGTCTCACCTCTGGCTCTTCTGTATTGGCTCCCAGGGCAGATTTCTGGGGATCAAATAGGCCCTGGCTGGATGTCCAAATCTCCTCCATGGGAGAGGTGTAGATCTCTTCTGAGTCAGTATCCATTGCATGCAGATGACTTGTTTCCTCCTGACTCCAATCCAGTTCTTCTTCAGACTGTTTCAGGGAGCTGCTGCTACTCTTGGGTACAATCCCTGCTGTGGACAGACTGCTGGGCACTGAGGTGTAGGAGGATTGGGGTCCTGTGTAAGGGTGGCCTTCCACCGGGACAAGGGCTTCAGCCTCCAGAAGGTCGGGTACGGACAGGCTGAGCCGCCGGTCCAGATGATGCCTTGCCCGTAGGTCTAGGAGTTTGTTTGTGTTCTTCTTCATCTTCTTCTTGCTTAAGTTCATTAGCAGTGGCCTGGTCCGCTGTTTTAATGAGCCCCACACAGATGGTTTGTCCAGATCCATGGCTGCATGAAGAATCGGGGATTCACTCCTCAAACAAGTATGTCAATGTAAAAACAACCGCAGAGACTTCTGAAACACAGAACATAAATGAGAGAACATAAACCTTCATGGTGGTGTCAGCATACAATGTGGCAGCAAACAATGTTAGACTCAAAGTTTTGCCTATGATCTCAGCCTTCTGGAGGTTGACACAAGAGAGCCGTTAAGTTTGAGCCAGCGCAGCCTAGACAACTTGACAACTTAGGAAGACAATGTCTCAAAGCAAACTGCAATTTTGCAAAGGGCTGAAGATATACTAAACCTTGGAATCAATCTTCAATACTAAAACCAAACAAAAAACAACTAAAAATCATGATCAAAATGAAACATGAAATAATTCCACTGATTCTAGGATATGAATTTTTATTTATTTATTTATTATTTATTTATTTATTTATTTATTTTTGGTGGTACCAGGGACTGAACTCAGAACCTTACACTTGCTAGGGAAGCACTTACTTCACTGAGCTATCTCCTTGGCCCTAAGATATGCAATTTTAAATAACAGAATTGTAGAAGTTTCTATCAAAGCAATTTTACAAAAGTGATTAGGCAATAAATGAATGAGAAACTGAAATTATAAGGTTGACCCCAAAGAATACCTTCCTAAGAAGACTATCTTATTCTTCCTCCTGAGAACACTAAGCTAGGGCTGTATGGTACAACTGTCAACAGTAGCTTTGTGTTAGCATGACCAAGGGAGGAGGGTGCCATCGTATTTCTTTGGATCAGAAGTCAGTTATCAGTGCTCTGTACCAGATCCAGTTATTAAATATTTTAGTGCAATTGCTGCTGAAATTACTCAACTCTGTTGATGTGATGATGTCAACAACAGCTAAAGCAATGAGCCAGCCAAACTCTAATCAAAGTTTAGGTACAAAACAGGCAGCAGATTACAGCTGGTCAGTCCCTGCTTTAGACATGGCAGCTTCCTTTCCAGAAGTAAGAGTTGGCTGAGAAGGACATAAGCACAGGTATGTGAACTTTGATTCCCTCAAGTATTTGGAAAGACTATATGAGTTAACATAAGAACCAGAAAGAAAAACATTTGTAAAAGCAGGATTTCTGTCCTTACTCAGAACTGAAAAAATTCCCACAATGGAACCCTTAAAAAGCCAAATGTCCAGGACCAGTGAGATAGCTCAGCAGACTAAGTGCCTACTCAGGCAATCACAGGGACCAGGTTCAATCCCTGGCACCACATGCTGCACTGGTCCCACCCCAGGACACGCTGAGCTGGTGATCGAGTCCAGGCAAGGCAGTTCATGCCTATAATCCCAACACTAGGGAGGCTGGAAACAGGAGGATCACTATGGGTCCAAGCTGCATAGTGAGACCCTATACCAAATACGTTAAAAAAAAAAAAAAAGCTAAGCTTCCTAGGACCAATCTGAGATTGTGAGTGGGAGAGGAGATCTTATTTGGTGTGAGTGATAAGAAAGATTCACAAATAAATACGCAGTTATAGGCTATGGTAAGTGACACAGCTAAAGCAGAGTGCTTTGAAATGTAGCAGAATGACCTCATCACCCATCAAATCAAATCAAAATCAAATTTGAGGAAATAACCCTTATGCTCCTAGTTCTGAATGCTTCATAATCATCCTCTCAAAATAAAAAAGTGTGCAGGGCACTATGACAGATATTCAACAGAAGAAAGAGGGGCCAGAAAGCCTAACAAAGAACACTTGCTCAAATCAAAAGCTCCATGGCTTAGGGATTGGAAGGAAGCACCCAGCAAGTCCACAAATCAAGGTTCATTCGCCACTTGCCTGGGGACGGCAAGGACACTGAGGCTCCCTAGCACTCGCACACAGGACCAGCACAGGCATGAGGCTGCCCTTGCACAGATGGGACAGCGTCAGGGCACCACGCAAATTCAGAGAGAGGCTCGTGAGATAGGTCCCATGGGGGAAACCCAGCTTTGCTTCCCTCTGCTTAGGTGTGGGGCCCAGGCAGGGCGCCCAGTGCACCCAGATTTATTTCCTGCACAAGAGGGTTGCATTGTCTAATTCACAGGGCTAAATGTGATCACACATAACGCACAAGGTCTGATGAATTAAAATGTCCAGGTAAAGAACATTGCTTTAGTATTACCGCTGTTGTTAAAGTTTCCCGTTTGGGTATCTTAATCAAGCTACCTGGAGCTCTACATCCCACCAGCCCTTCCTCATGGCTAAGTTTAATGATAGGAAGTACTTTCAAGGAGTGCAATGTGGGCAGAATGAGTTCTAGCACAAAGCTATCATAGGTAAATGTTTAGTAGAATGTTATTTCTGAAAGTATTTCAATTATTTCATCTTGGATTATTCCAGATTTAAGTGATTAAATATACTTTTGCTGCTTTTAAAAATGTTACTGTGGGGGCTGGGGAGATAGCTCCGAGGCACAAGTGCCTGCTGGGCAAGTGCAAGGTCGTGAGTTCGAACCCTGGTCCCACAAAAAAAAAAAAAAAAAAGTTACTGTGAACCAGGCGTGGTGGCTCACGCCTGTAATCCCAGCACTCAGGAGGCTGAGGCAGGAGGATTGGTGTGAGTTTGAGACCAGCCTGGGCTACAAAAGTGAGCTCAGGACCAGCCTCAACTGCATAGTGAGACTCTGTCTCAAAAAGACAACAACAACAACAAAAAACGTTACTGTGAGGGGGGTTGGGGAGGTAGCTCAGTAGAATAAGTGCTTGCTGGGCAAATGCAAGGTCCTCAATTCAATCCCCAATCCCACAAAAAAAAAAAAAAAAAAAAAAAAAAATGTTACTGTGAACAAAACGTTGGATTTCACATTAAGAAAAGACAAACGTAGTTTCATTTCAGTCTCACGGCTGGAACTGTGAATATGCTGAGTAGGATTGGTTCTGTGCAAATTTAAAAAGATGTTTTAAGTCACTTAGCAAATCATAGGGGCTAAAAGAAGAGCACTCTGCCCAAGCAGAGCAAACGCCTTTGAGAGAGGGAGAAGCCAACCCAAAAAGTTTATCTGTAGCATCCACAATGTAACAGAGATTCAGCAAGCCCAAGATACACACTTACCAAGAAACTTATCACAGAATCAAGAAACAATGCATTGTAAGTGAAACATCTGAGTAAAAGGATTTATCCCAATCCCAAACTTATTATAGCTGATATAGTTTTTCACAGAAATATTATCGTTATTATTAATATGATTTTATTTTAATTTATTTGTGAGGGGGACCAGGGATTAAACTCAGGCCCTTGCGCTTGCCAGGCAAGCATTTATTCTACTGAGTTATTTCCCCAGCCCCTAGAAATATTATTTTGTTCAGTGAAACTTTGTCAGAGAAAAATAAAGGAACAAAGAATGGCTTCAGAGGAGATGCCATGCAGGAAAAACATAGGCATGAAGGTGACGGCCAGTAACTTCTGAACCAAAATAATGTGATTGAACTATCAGACAGCAGCCCTGCCCTGAGGGGGCTGAGCACAGAGGTGGCAGCAGATGGGTGACAGAGACAGAGGGCACTGCAACATGGCCTAGGCGAAGCACCCTGACTTCAGTGGGAATGAAACACTTCTAACAAGCTCGCTCGCGTAAGGGAGCACAGTGAAATAGTGCATGGTGCTGTTTAAGTGGTCAAGTAGAACTTTCATCATTTACATACAGGTGTAAGAGTACGAGAGAGAAGCAAGCATAAATCCCACAAGCTCAAAGTCCTGCCCCCAGGGACTGTGCCAGGAACATCCTGCATCAGACATAAGAGAGACTGCCTTTTCAACTACCCATTTTTGGGCTTACCAAATAAAATGAACTCCAGCACCAAGAATCCACCTCCCAAGAAACCTACCTGTTCAATATTATATCATTCAAAAGTTAAGCATCTATAGAAAATTGCATTCTAGAGAAATTTGCATTCTACTTTGAGAGAAATCTGCCTATTTTTAGGAGAGATGCAGAGAAATTAACATATGAAATGCAGAGCTTGGGAATCTGCAGTAGAGAGAAACCAAAATACATGAGACGCAGTGGAAAAATAGTTGGAATAAATGAAGTGGCATAACATGCTTTTCCATGCAGTTCAACTGTCCTGTACCAGTAAGGTATTTCTCCCCTTTGCTGAGGGTGGCCAGGAGGAATGGATCATGCCTTTAGTGGAAATGGACATGTTAATGGAACATTAAGCACTTTCAAGAGAAAGTCCAGACAGGAAACAGCTAAGAACATTGGACCCTGGAACTAATAGTTCTTTCTGTTTTGAGAAAACTGCACACTAGCATATTTTTCTTTCTTTTTGAAATTTGCTAAAAGTAAAAAATGGACTTTCTCTCTCTGGCGCTAAGTTACGGAATTTTCACACCAACCTATGATCACCATGATAGCCTGGCCTGTGCTTTAGACTCACAGCTTCCCAAGCCCCTACCTGTCTCCTCTCATGACCACCACTGATCTATTATCTATGCTTACAGTTTTGTGTCTTTGAGAATGCCTTAGAAATGGAATTGTGCAGTTATAACTTCTAGAGCCTGAACTGGTGCACCTTTGAGCTTTCGGGCAAGTCATAGCATGTGTCAGTTTATGATTCTTTTTGTCTCATGAGAGGAGTATTTCATGGTGTGGATGTGTCAGTATTTATCTATTTCCCCTGGAAGGACATTTAGGCCATTTCCAATTTTGAGCTTCAGATCAGAGCCATCATAATCATTTGTGTTTACTATTGCTTATGGATGTACAACTTAATTCTCTGGGATAAATGCCTAGCAATGTGACTGCTGGGTCATACAGCAAAGGAATGCCTAGCTTTATAAAGAACTGCTTCCCAGAGGACCTGGGTGATTTTAGATTTCTACCAACCATCACAAAAAGTCCAGCTATTCTCCATCTCAGCTCTTGATGCTGTCTGTACCTTTAACTTAAAACATTCTAATAAGCACATAGGACTATCATGTCAGGCCTTTAAATTTTCACTGGTGGGGCTGGGGAGATAGCTCCAAGGCACAAGTGCCTGCTGGGCAAGTGCAAGGTCGTGAGTTCGAACCCTGGTCCCACAAAAAAAAAAAAAAAAAAAAAAAAAAAAAAAAAAATTTCACTGGTGTTTGATATGGATGCCTTTTTTACCTACTTACTATCATTACATATAGTTTAGCAGCTACTCTAACTTTTACCCAATTTGTAAAAATTGGGCTATCTGATCTCTTATTCTAGAATTATGAAACTTTGCCATATATTCTAACTATAAGACAGGCCCTCATTAAACACAATTTTCAAATATTTCTCCTTAGTTTGCAGCTTG
>PVJA010031927.1:13907-24599 GCA_004027025.1 Myocastor coypus
TTTTTTTTTTTTTTTTTTTTTTTTTTTTTTTTTTTTTTTTTTTTTTTTTTTTTTTTTTTTTTTTTTTTTTTTTTTTTTTTTTTTTTTTTTTTTTTTTTTTTTTTTTTTTTTTTTTTTTTTTTTTTTTTTTTTTTTTTTTTTTTTTTTTTTTTTTTTTTTTTTTTTTTTTTTTTTTTTTTTTTTTTTTTTTTTTTGTTCTTCATGGTCTTTGTTTGTACAACATCAGTTTAAACTTAGTTTTTAAAACTTTGATGACTTTCAGCAAGTCAATTCTATTGCTTTATGGAATTCAATTTTGGTGTCATGACTGAGAGCTCACTGATTAACCCCAACTAGCACAGGTTTTTCTCCTATGTTTTCTACTCCTAGTTTCCTAGTAATGGTCCAACACCAAGTGTGGTGCTGCACTCCTGCAATCCCAGCACTGAGGAGGTGAGCCAGGAAGCTCACAAGGAGTCCAAACTTGAGCTATATAGTGAGATCGTGAACCAAATAACTAAATGAAAGGTTTTTTTAAGAAATAAAATTTTATACTTTAAGTTTAGAGCTAAGATCTATTTTAAGAGAATTTCTATGTAAGGCATGGGGCATAGGCCATGGTTCACCTTTTACACATGGGTGGGATTTTAACTTTACATCATGTTCCCAATTTTCCGCTGAATTAGTTTTCATTTGCCTCAAATACCAAATGACATATTTGTATGGCTGTGTTTATTGACTCTGTGTCTTGTTCCACTGATCCATGAACCTATCACCTGCCGGTACCATCACAGTAAACTTTAAATCAGGGACTATGGCTGTTCCATTGTTTTTCTGTTTGTTTGTTTGTTTCTTTCTTTCCCTAATGCTTACTTACCCCAACTCTTTTATGTTTTTGTGTACATGTTAGAAAAGTTTGTTCAGATATACAAAGTATCCTGCTGGGATTTTATTGGCATTGTGTTAAACGTATAGATTAACTTATGAATTACTGAAATGTTTACTACTTGGAATCTTCCAAATTAAGAAAAAGACAAGCATAGTGAGTGGGTGTATGTCTGTACTCACAGCACTCAGGAAGCTGCGGCAGGAGGATAACCCACAAGTTCGAGGTCAGCATAGGCCATTACATAGCCAGAGCTCCACCCAAATCCTAAGCTATTCTTGCCCTTTATATCTTGTTTGGTTTTCTCAGCATTTTCTGCTTGTAGCACAGATATGCTATACATGTTCTATTATATCTGTAACTGATCGCTATTTACTATAGCTACAGTATAATTTTGCTTTTCATTCCCAATTGTACATTGTTACTTTGCACAATTACAATTTTGTATTTTGATCTTGTAGCCTTTGAATTTGTATTTACTCTTAGTTTTGTAAGTTTTTATAAGATTTCTTTCTATCCTCTAAAAATCATGTCTCCTCTGAATGGCATTATTTTATTTCTTCCTTCTTTTAAAATTTAACATTATTTTTTGAACAGTTAATCCATTGCATAATATTGTCTTCATCATAGTTGTTCAGAGTACAAGATCAAGATGTGATTTCTTACCTAAACATCATTAGTACAGATCTTTCTTTTCATTGCACAAAGGAAATGTAGCTGTTTAATTAGATCAATAGTCATAACAATAATAGATTATCAGTTCATCTGGCATTATCAAGGGCTGCTGACTTGAGCCCTATACAACTCAGCATATTAATATGGCTTTTCTTTTTATATCTCATAGTTAGACGTTTATGCTAGATGGTTAAGACCAAATTAAGCAAGACCTATGTTAGAAAAAGTATGTAACTTTTGTATCTAACAAGGTCAGCCAGATTCCCTCAGGGTTTACCCTGAAACCATGTACTGTGATTTGCAAAACTTTTGTCAGTGTCAGCCATCTGGATGAATCATGGCCAATGCCTGAACATTTTGCTCTCTGTGGAAGCCTGAGAGAATGTTTTCTCTCTAGGTGACTCTCCTTAGGCATACTGTACATCATTCATCACTTTCTTCTGTGGTCCCATAATCTCCTTGAACAGGAAAGGAAGGAAGGAAGGGAGGAAAAAGAGAGACAGACAGACAGACAGACAATAAAATATGAGACAAGGTGAAAAAAGTATAATGCTACCATTTTGTAAATGGTTAAGTTTAAAAAAAATCTGTGTAAATCTGTGTGACAATATGTATTTGTTCCTTTTTTTTTTACATTTTTTAGTTTTATAGTTTAGAATATCAACAAGTGATGGAAAATACCTGTTTCATGTTATGTCCAAGACGTTTGATATTCAGAAAGATGGTGATGTTAAGCTCAAGAGCTTAAGTTACAGAAAATAATATCATTAATATTACCATTAATAATATCTCTTCTGGATGGTTAGCAACTTAAGTTGGCAATCCAAACAATTAGAGAAAAAGAAAGGATACAAGTATAGCTAATATTCTGGCTCTAGCCCTTCAAGGTCAGTGAGAACACAGGGCATAAAAGAACCTGTACTGTAACAGCATTTAACCCAGCTGAATCCCATGTTTCTTCCTTTTTGTCTGACACCTATTTCTTTTTCTTGCCTTCCGGGAGCATCTGAAGAGTCGTGTGACAGTCAAAGTCCTTGTCCCTTTCTCCATTTTGGAGAGACGGCACTGTACCTTTCACCATCAATCATGGTGTTAGTGATTTATTGATTTCACAGATTTTTCTCAAAGAAAAAGCTTTTAGTCTCACTGATTTTCTTTGTTTCTACTATTTCCAACTTCATATATAACTGCTCTTTATGATTGCTGTATGCTTCATATAGGGAAAATTGGTTTTTTACTTTTTAAAATTGATAGTTACATTTAAAGTTGAAGCCTGTGGATCATGGCCAAGATACAGGCAAGAATCAGTTTTTCTACACAAAAACTCACTTACTAGAGCTGTACCTGCATGTTTGTGTTCAGGCTTAGGTGCTTCTGTACTTCAGTGACAGATGCTGACAGCTACTGCGGGGTGAGGGTGCATCTCAGTGGCAGAGCACCGGCCTGCCTAGCATGCCTGAGGCCCTAGGTTTCATCTCCAGCAATGGGAAGAGAAGAGCAAAGAAGAAGCAGCTCAAGGGGAGAGTGGAAGGAAGGGGGAATGAAGGAGGAAATGGAAAAAGAAAAGAAAAATGACCTGCTATCATACAGCCCACAAAGCCTAAATCATTTTTTGTCTGGTTCTACATAGACAAAATGTTTCAGCTGTGGCTTAGATTGTTTAAGCCTTTTCTTCACTTAAAAAGTATAAAACTTCATATTACCTGCATTTCAAAAGCTGTGATAATTGACATTTTCATTTGCAACCACTTCAAAATATTTTCTACTTTGACATGAAACTTTCCGTTGACATGTTACCTATATCGAAGTACTTGTAATTTCACTTGTGCCTGTATTTTTTGGAAAATGTTCCCTGAAACTGCCTTTCAGCCAGATTTATTGCAAAGAATTTTGCTTATTTTTAAATATTTAGAGACTTTCTAAATATATTTTCTTTCATCTCCAGCTTAATACCCTTATGATCAGATATAGCTTCAGTTAACTATAAATTTGTTAAGGTTTCACTTAGGGTACAGGCTGTGGCTTATCTGAGTAAAGGTTCCCCAGGTGTGGAGGAGCTTGCAGGGTGCTGCTTTTAAGTGGAAGGCAGTAGAGATAAGACAAAAGCCTAATTAGCATCTCAAGAAGTAGACAGCAATAAACAAAGCCCAGGAACAGCTGTATTCCTTTTCTTGGAAATCCCAGAAAGCTGTGATTGAAGGAGGCAGATCCCAGCTTCACCTGCTGGCTCCCTGTTTCTTGTCTCTTCCCTTGCTTGGAATGTTAATGATTGTCGTTGTCATCATTGTCATCGTGATTGTTGTCCTGTCCTCCTCGTTGTCGTTCCCCCCCAACCCCTGCTTGGAACGTCAACAACTAACTTTGTGTGAACCTAGTGATAGGGAAAAGGAGGCAATCAACAGAATACATGTGATCACGTTTCACTAGCCCAAAATAAAGCTGAGATGCTTCTGGGGTTCTGTGCTCGCTTCAAGAGAGTTACCTCAGTGAGTCCTCTGAAGATATCTTCATCAGGTCTTTTTGTTATTTCTTCAGGCACCGACCAAAACACACAATAGAAGTCAGCACAAGATGGAAGGCTACATGGATGCCTGTCAGATGTAGGCCCTTGGGAGCGTTGCTCTTCTGGAACCTCACTGATGTTCTGTTTGACTTTTCAGCCTTCACTCTGAATCTGTGTATTTCTCTTTTCACAGATGTCACGTTTTTTATCTGTATGTTGGAATGCTGCTGTTAGCTGTACAGATTTAAAGTTGTCATGATTTCTTCCTGAACTAGTTATTTGATCAATAGGCAATATCTGTTTTCAACGTTGGTCATTTTCATTGTCCTGCAGTCTGAAATCTTTTCTGAATTTAACATGGCAATGCAGTCTTATTTGGATTTGTAGTCACTTATGTCATTATGCTTGAGGTAAATTTCTTAGAGAAATTATACAGGTCATTTTAAAAATCCAGTCTAATTATCTTTACCTTTTATTAGATTTTTAAATTAACTTTAATGAGAAAGAAATAACAATGAAACAGTTTCAAAACAAGTTAGTAAGACAATTACAATAATGCTACACTGCACATTGTTGTCTTCGTAGCAGTTGTTCAGAGCACAAGATGCAGACATATCTTGTCTAAACACTATTAGTACAAATCTTCCTTCTCATTGAACTCAGAGGAAGTAGTTGTATATCTATCCTAGCTACTTTTTTCACTATACAATGGCCCTTCATTTATATCTCCTTTTTTGCTTTGTCAGAGATGGGTGTTCCATTGCCATTCAAATATTGTTGCATCAGTTTATCAAAATAATCCAATATAATCCTAGAGTCCATATTAGTAGTGGGTTATCAGCAAAACTGGCCATGTCAAAAGTTGTTGACTTGAGTCTTTCAGAGCTCATCATATCACTATGGCTTTACCTTTCATATCTCGTGGTTCACCTTTCTGCTAGATGGTTCAGACCAAGTTGAAGCAAGATCTATTTAACAAAATATGTAACTTTTGTATCTGACAAGGTCAGTCAAACCCCCTTAGGATTTACCCTGAAACCATGTACAGCATTTTGTAGATCTTTTGTCAGTGTCAGCCTTCTGGATGAGTCACAGCCATTGCTTAATGAATTTGTTCTCTGTGAAAGCCTGAGAGAATGTTTTTTCTCTAGGCGACTCTCCTCAGGCCCACTATACTTCATCAATTGTCTTCCTCTGTGGCTCTATGATCTCCTTTCTGCTGGATAGTTAAGACCAAGAAAAAAAAAAAAAAAAAAAAAAAAAAAAAAAAAAAAGACCAAGATATGTCAGGATCTATATAACAAAACGTTCAACTAAGTAACTATACTGAGGATAGCAACGTGTAAAACCATGCTTGGAATACCTTTTATTAGGTCTAACAATGTTCTTTTTCACTGTACTGTTGTAGCAGCCCTTCTCTCAGGGTCCGTTGTCCAGCCTCAAAGCTCAGAGCTGCAGATAAAGTCTCGCAATGGGAAGCTCTCTAACACCCCACTCTACATTCTTTTACTATATCTGGGGTGTTAGAGAAGGACCTCCACAGGGAGCTACAGCCCATCCTTTATGTTTAGCTTTGAATTCTGAGGTAGTCTCTCATCAAGTAGGTATTGAGCTGTACCACGTCGGCTTGACTTCATAATCCCCCCGACACAAACTTCTAGAGAGCTGTGATTTCGGGTAGGTAACATCACATGCAACATTCTCCATATTTAATAACACTTCCAATCTCACTGTAGACGCCAAGAACATAAAGATGATTTCCCTGTCTTGAAGTCTGTAGTTTCAGTTATATGTAGAAAGTCTTTTTTTTTTTTTTTTTTTTTTTTTTTTTTTGCCATATAATAACATATTTACAGGATCCTGGGATTGAAGTGTGGGACTCTGGAGGTGTGGACAGAGGTTATGCTTCCACCATACAGCATTTGTCTGCCATAAGAGTCTTATGTATTAGATCGAACTACCTTGAAAATTCCCATTAGGCAATGTTTACCTCTTGCTTTTAGTCATAAGGCAACCTAACAGTAACTCAGTTAAAGGATAACATAGTACTTTTCCCATCTCTACAACTCCTAATAAGCCAAATTTCCTTCTGTTATCATTTCTCATTTACCTAATGAAATTTCATATCTATTTTACAGTAGTTCTGCTGCTCCAAATCCAGTTAATCTCTCCTTCAGTGAGAATGGCACTATCTTACCTTTCACTACTGATGGATGATTTACCTAAGATTGGATTCTGCACTTTTCTTTATTCCGTATTGAACAACGGCGCTCCATTTCCACTGGTCTCCATGATTTCTGAGGTGAAATCTTAGACATATTAATCCCTTCCTAGAGACCTCATGACTTTTTACTATTTTCAAGACCTTTTTCCTTTGTCAGCACTTTGTAACCTACCTGGGTATGTTTCTTTAGGTTTTGCGCCTTTGGGACAAAAATGAGACCAATCTATAAGTTTCTATATTTAGCCAAACTTGAAGTATTTATTCATTGTTTCCTTGAATATGTTATACACTTTCAGCTTCACAAATTTTCTGTCTATCTCTCTAACTCTCATGATAATAATTACGATACTATCGTGAGTGACGCCAGGTCTCTTCCTAAGGTTTTCAAACTCTTCCCCTCTTCTATTCAGAGTGGAAAAATTGTGCTGCTTTATTTTCAGCTTTCTTAACTTTCTCCCTTCTCACATCCAACGCAGGGAAATTCATGGCAGTTCTTAAGGGTGATGAGTGGAGAACTGAGAAAGGTGTTCTATCTTTTACATCTGAAGCTTCCATTTGATTCTGCCTTATACCCCTTACATCTTTGTTTATGCTTTCTATCTTGATGTTTATCTGAGGGACTGAGACCACTCAAAGCGATTTTATAATAGTTGCTTTGAAGACCTAGTCTCACTTAACCTATTATATGCCTTTTCCCATGCAAATCATGATTTTTGTTTTATTTTGTTTTTTCATATGTCAATGTGGTTTGAGTTCAGGACATTTTGTGTTCTCTTATGATGTGAAATTCTATACCTTATGTAAATCCATCTGGAACTGTTGGGGTTTGTTTGTTTGTTTGTTTTGGTGGTGATGGCACCAGGGATGGAACTCAGGATCCTGAGCTTGCCAGGCAAGCTCTTATTCCACTGAGCTATCTCCCCAGCCCCTCCATGAGGAACACCGATCATCACTATTCTACCCTACCTTCTCTGGGCTCTCACTCTAACGACAGTTCAGAGGTCAGACAACGTGGGATCTGCTTTGAGTGGCGAGGTCAGTCTGGGACTTGAGTGGAGCTTTAGACATAAGTCCTATTCTCAAAGTTGTTGCTAGTCCAGAGAACTCCATGCATGTGTGAGTTCTGAGTCCCAAACAATTTGGGGGTTCATTTCCCAAGTCCCTCTTTCTCCACTACCTCCTCTGACACATTTGGGTACGCTGGGACTCCACTTTTCTAGTCCTACAAGCATAAACTACCCAGACTTAGGAAAGCAAAATAGTGGAAAAGTAAAGGTGTAAAAAATAAATCACATAATGGCTTAGGCCTGTTTCTCAGAGCTGCAGCTCTACCAGGTGGCAATGACCTAATCTAGCATGCTGCTTCCTGTAGTTCCTCATTGTCAACAACGTTTGCTGCCACCAACCCTTTCATGAGACTGTGAGGAAGCTATAGCATGACAGAACTGAGGAGGAACAGACACAAAGGACAGGGGATTTCCCTCCCTCCTGCTGGGCCATAGGACTTCCCTTTTCTTCCCTTGAGCTGAGCTAGAGAGCATCTGGGGGAATCTCACGTGGACAGCTACAGTTCACTTCTTGGTTTTGAGTTGCGCTTCAACTGATGCTGGGGAAATGATCCGTTTTCTCATGATCAAGCTACCCAAAAGCCGTGTATTGCACAGGTGGATAGGAGAAGCCTGAGCAACGGCAAACTGGGACCCAAAACAGTGGGTCAGGAGAAGGTTCTTCCTGGCTGGAGTAGCTGGAGCTCTACACAGCAGCTCTACACCTGAGTTACTTTTATAAAGAAAGGAACAGCAAAGGCATCTCCAATTCAACATCATTTCAATAATTTGGTTCTTCCCTCATCTATTGGCTGATATTTACTCTGCACCATCTTACTCTGATGTTAAACTTGCATACACATTTTTTTTTTGAAACTGGACTCTTTTGTAGTTTATTTATTGATTGATTTGTATGGGCTTATAGCACATAAATTTATCATGGGAAGTTGGTACGTGTACACAGTATATTTTAATTCTTTTTTTCATTTCCTACTCCTCCCCTTCTTCCTTGCTCCCTTCAGTTCTCTCTCTCTCTCTCTCTTTTTTTTTTTTTTTTTTTTTTTTTTTTTTTTTTTTTTTTTTTTTTTTTTTTTTTTTTTTTTTTTTTGGTAATGAGCAGAACATATTTATTGAAAGAAAGCTCCTGTCTAGGAGAGTGACAGGAGGGGGGTCCTGAGTGGGTGTCCCCCTCCCTTCAGTTCTTGGTCCACTTTCTACTTGAAAAAGTTCTAAATAAGCTTTACAAAAATATCTGGAAAATAATCTTAAGGTTTTAAGTAGCATAGACCCATTCTGTCACATTAAAGATACATACATAGATAGATAGATAGATAGATAGATAGATAGATAGATCAGAAAAGAAAAGTATTCTTAGCTGTGTGCATAAAGCTAACATTTGCTAGAGCTCAATCTCAGTAATATCTAGAAACTGTCCTCCTATAATACACCATGCAAACTCCAGAATAAAAGGAAAACATGAATAAAAATAAATCTAAGAATTAGGTTTGCAGAAAAGGCTAGAGCTCTGTCACCAGGTATCCAAACAGTAAACTTTATCTTGTTTCTCCTCTATTGGAGAAACAATTTTTAGAAGCTCACATATATTTATTTCAAATGCTATGAAGACAGAAATAATCAGATTACTGACCTAAATCCCCAAATGGCCACAAATTAAAAGGTAAGCTGGTATATAGGACAGTAGGATGAATAGATTTCAAAATATTTAATTGAATATTCCAGTCACTAGCAGAATGGAGGTTGAGCATCTGCAATACAAAGAAAAATGTCTGAGGGAAAAGATACAACAGCCAACCTTATGTAATCATTATATGTAAAATGCAAGTATAGACATGTCATGCTCTACCTCACATACTTGTGGAATTACTGTGCATCAAATAAACATTTTTACCAGTTTTTTTTCCAAATTCTCATGCAGAAATAGTGTAGCTCGTGCTTTGCAAAAAACCCCAAGTTATCCTACCTAATACACTTCTACTTTCGTTTAATGAACAAAGATAGGCATTCTGCTTCCTCAAACCACTAACAGTTGAACAAGGTCATCACAGGAAACAGCCCCAAGCGAAGGCACCTAATGGAGCTTCTATTTGTTAGGTTCAAAACCAGACATCCTCCCCACCTGGTGGTAAGCAGCTCCTCAAGTGCAAAAAGAACACATAGCTCTGACCTAATACAGGGTCTGGCTGAACCAGGACCACATCACTATCTGAGTAAGAACCCACAGGAAGGAAAGAGGCCCTGGGATGGCAGCTGCAGGACGGTGGAGAACACACTCCAGTTGTTCAGGAACACAGACTCAAGCTGCACTCCTTAAGCTTCCTCTAGAGCACAAATAATGCATGGGCTTGCTTTCCTGTTGAAAATAACCAGCTGAAAGATGGACCCTAAGACGCAAGTCATGTTGGCAGGAACGGAAAAGCTAATGCATAGTATTACTTTAGGGATTCAGATTTATCTCACTAAAAGAGGGGAAAGAGAGAGAGAAACAGGAATGCCTGATGTTTGTAGTTCCAGGGATCTTCCTGATTTTTAATTGATAGTACCAGGGTTTGAACATGTATAGATCATAAATGCAAATATCTTCATCACCTGCAGTTTCTTTTCTGCCTAGAGAAAAGCACCAACCATAGGGCTGGCCAGATAGTTCAGCAGATAAAAGCACAGGCAGACACAGGGACTGGGATTCAATCCCCGGGCATGCCATACTAGCCCCATCTCTAGGGCACGCTGAGACAGTGATAGAGACTGGGCATGGTGGTGCATACTTGTAATCCTAGCATATGGGAGGCTGAAAACAGAAGGATCTGTATGAGTCCCATCTGTGTAGTGAGACTATGTAGACTCTGTACTAAATGCATTAAAAAAAAAAAATCAACCACATCAGTGCTATGTAGAACTCTGTTCCCACTTACATATAAAATTACATCTGTGTATAAAATTAAATAACACATATCCAGATATTAGTGGAATAAAAATGTGAATACAATTTTCCTAGGTACATTTCTCTGATAACTTTCCCATCATGCCTTGCCAGAAGCAAATTGACACACCGAAGCTATGTTTATTGCATCCATATATTTTTATTAGATGTTAATGAGGGATCAATAGACATGGCACTATTTGTAATGATTATAATTATAAATTTTATATAAGAAGACTACTATCACTGTTCCAGTCCAGACCGAGTCCCAGCCGGTAGCACAGCCCGCGAGTCCGCCCCGGGTAAGCTGCCTGCACCCCTCTGCCCCGCCTCTGTGTTCCTGCAACTAACTTCCTGTTCCAGTCCAGACCAAGTCCCAGCTATAGCACAGCCCGCGCGCCAGCTGGGTCACGATCCTTGGCCTGCCTTCTCCTCCCCCGC
>PVJA010031928.1:0-24489 GCA_004027025.1 Myocastor coypus
AGAGAGAGAGAGAGAGAAAGAGAAAGAGAAAGAGATATGCATTATTCTCTAAAAGGGCACTGCTAGTACTGAGGATATAGCTCAGTAGCAGAGGTGCTACCTGGGGCACAGGACTCTGAATCGTACCCCTAACAATGGGAAAAAAAATCCACCTCCAGATTTTAGTATCATTTGTTGTATATTTGATTCAGTTTTGAGGCAGTGTTCAACTTCCTAATAACCTTAAGTTTACCCCAAAACTGGGAATTATAACATCCTAGGTTCAAGGGAAAAAAGTAACCTGAGAGTCTTTCTCTAGACTCCTAGACCTAGAGCTTTTTTTTTTTTTTTTTTTGTCTTTTTGAGACAAGGTCTCACTGTGCAGTTCAGGCTGGCCTTGACTCACTTTTTGTAACACAGGTTGGTCTCGAACTTGCACTGATCCTCCTGCCTTGGTCCTCTCAAGTGCTGGGATTACAGGCGTGCACCATCACGCCCAGCATAAAACTTTTTTTTTTTTTTTTTACGGGAAGGGGTTTGAACTCATGACCTTGCACTTGCCAGGCAGGCACTTGTGCCCCTGAGCTATCTCTCCCCCATACACACACAGTGCTTCTTGTGATGGCTGCAGTTACCCAATGCACTTGTTGCAATAAGCTGATTGATTAAAATGTGGGAGAGGCTGCATGTATACTCTCAGCACTCAGGAGGCTCAGGCAGGAAGTTGCTGTGGGTTCAAGGCCAGCCTAGACTATATCATGAGTTGAAGACCAGCGTGAACCATACAAGTGAGACCTTCTCTCAAAAACAAATAAGCAAGGGCCAGTGGGATAGCTCAGTGGAAGAAGTGTCCGCTTAGGCAAGTGCAGGGACTGGGGTTCAAACCTCAGCAACATATGCTGCAAAGGCCATGGCGCTGGCCCCACCCTGGCCCCTGGGCACGCAGAGTTGGCCACTGAGACTGGGCATAGTGGTGCTCACCTGTAATCCCAGCACCGAGCAGCTTGCAAATACGAAGATCACTGTGAATCCAAACTGCTTGAGATACTGTACCAAACACATAAAAAACAAAAACAATAGCATGACAGTGACAATGTCATTAGAGGCAGGACAAGGAGCAAACTCTAAATAATTCTAGAATGGTGGACAAGAATGTTTACTGAAATGTATGTTATTTACACACTCCTTATAGATTATTTATTATTATTTTATTTTTGGCTTTTTTTGAGACAGGGTCTTACTATGTAGTTCAGGCTGGCCTTGAGCTCACTTTTGTAGCCAGACTGGTCTCAAACTTGCACAGATCCTCCCGCTTCAGCCTTCCAAGTGCTAGGATTACAGGCGTGCACCATCACATCCAGCGCTGTCCATCACACCTGATGCTCTCCACCACACCTGATACTCTCCTTGTGGATTATTGCCATTATTTTCTGTTCTATTGGAATTCTTGTCAGGATGTCTTTGCTGGTGCCTGATTCAAGTGTTTGTTCTTTCCTTCTAGACCTCAAAATTTGAGTTTTTTTTAAAAAATTTTAATCTTTGACATATATATATTATATATATATATTAATATATATTATATATATGTATTATGGCTGGCTCAGCCTGCCCTGGGGGTGGGGCCGGCACAGCATGTGGTACTGGGGATCAAACTGTGGTCCCTGCAGTTGCCTGAGCTTGCCTAAGCAGGCGCTTTAGACTGCTGAACTATCTCGCTAGCCTTGACATATTTTTTGAATGGATCTTGGTATAGATGAGATACAAACCTAGATTTCCAGGGAAATCTAATTTTCCCATTTGTGAAAAAACAAAATGTACTCTACAAAATAGAGACTTCTGCTATTTTTTCACTGAGTCTTTTTACTCTTTTCAAGTAAGCTGTCCAGCGATGTTCTCAACTCACTTTGATTAGGGTTAACTTGTGGGCTTTTGAAGACTGTGCCCAAGATGAGTCTTTGTGTGGAAAGAGGTGCATATGGAAGTGATCATTTAAAAAATGGGCAGGCTGCAGGCAGATTAAGTGACAGATTAAATAAGTGACAGAAAGATGCAGTTTTATATTTGAAAATCATCAATTCCCTTGCTACTGTAAAGCCTGCCACCCAATGCAGCTTAACTGTCATTGATAGGGTTTTGAGCCAAGTCTGCAAGCAACCAATACATGACCTTCTCCCTGCTTCTGTTCACCTGGATTTGCAGCAACCATGATAATCACTGTTAGCATCAGAGCCTCAGCTCTACCTCCAACCACCAAGCATGTGAATCTCATGAGTGCACAACCTTGGTTCCTGGTATATGCAGTTCATGTTCACCAGAATCTAATGGTGCTGCTGGTCTCATAGGAGGCAGAGCTCTGATAGGAAGGGGAGTGATGGGGAGCAACTGTGACACAGCCCAAAGCTTACTGGATCATAGGCCACTCCTCCAGCTATCCAGCTCGGCTCCTAGCAGGCCAAAGCCTGGTACCAGTCTGTTGCTCAGGGATGGGACCTATCTTAGGCCACAGGTCGTTACTTTTCATAGCTCTGGAAATTGGGGAGCCAGGTCAAGGTGCTCAGTTTCCTAGCACCCTGTGTCAGAGATGTAGTCAGCCTTCAGCCTGGCTGGTGAGCACAGCTGTCACATGAGCCCTCTTCGTGGACATCCACCATCTAGATTCCTCTTCCTTTCCACAGCTATGAATCTCAACCCAGGAACCTCACCTTCATGCCCTCACCCAACCCTAAATATCTCCCCAGGCACAACTTCGAAAACTACTGTGTGGAGCTGAAGACTTCCACATATATTTGGGGAACAGGAGGTGTATTTAGTGCAATGCAGACCTAAGGTGCACATGTCCTCAGAGAGGGAGAGAAGTGGTGCTTGGAGCAGAGCATCTACAGGGTTGTGGCTGACCCCAAATCTGGAGTCCTGTGACTGTGACATGTGGGCCCAGCACCCTGGAGCACACTCATCCTCACCTGTCCTCTTTGAGCCGTTGCTGGTCATGCCTATGGCACTGTTCGCATGATGATGTTGGCCCAGTCAGGTGTGGACCTAGCCCTTTGCATTCAGAACACTGATGTCATGGAGCTTCGTGTCCATAGCAGGGGTCCTGAGGCAGGGTCTTTGAAGCAGAAGGGTCTTGGGGGCACTGCCCTCATAGCTCAAAAGCCTGACTGCATTTCCCTGAGCAGACATTTAAACAACTGAGCTAACCTGCAGGTGCGCTTAGCCAGGGAACTTGACCTCCAATGACAGCCCTGCCTTCTAGTTTCCCCCATGGCCCCACCTCCCACACTGGGTCCAGGACACTCTTATGCTGTTAGGACTTAGAGGCATGGTCATTTTAAGTTGCCACCACACACCAGATGAGTGAAAGTGACACCCATGCAGGTCAGTGCCATACTGGGTCTCAGAATCACATCAGTCATGTGTACCTGGTATGGCACCCATTCTAACCTGAAGTCCCATTGCATGACATGAAGGTAGGTGCAGGCAGACTGGAAGCTGGGCCAGTGACCTTCTCAGGGAACCTACGTTTATTGCAGAATTTACCAGAGTTCCACTTCTGTTATCTCAGCAAGCAGCAGAATGGAGAGGAATCCTTAGGGAAGAGCCTGCACCTTGCCTGGGCCCCACCCTTCCCCCCGAGGGAATTGGAAACCTGGGGCTTTACACCCCTCTTCTCTCTCCCTTCTCAGTCCCAATTCAAGGCATGCCCAAGGCTGGGCCACTGAAATGCAGGACTGCCACACGTGCCAGTGAACATCCAGCACTCAGAGGCTGAGGCAGCAGGATCATGGGTTCAAGTTTAAGCCTGAACCAAACAGATGACTGTCTTAAAAAGACTTTTAAGAGGAGCTGGGGAGATAGCTCCATGGCACAAGTGCCTCCGTGGCAAGTGCCAGGTCATGAGTTCGAACCCCAGTCCCGCAAAAAAGGAAAAAAAAAAAAAAAAAAAAAAAAGAGACTTTCAAGGATTAGCATGCTAGACTGTGAAGTCACACAAGGCTTAAAATGATGCTATAGCTAGGTGTGGCGCATGCCTGTAATCCCAGCACCAGAACTGCGTACCAAGGCCCTGTTCCAAAAATAAAATAATGTGATATAATATGATGCTATAGTAAGAAAGATGATGGTAACAGGACCTTTGAGTTAAGCTACATTCCCAGTCCTTTTTGAGACAAGCTCTCATTAAGTTGTTAAATTTCTCAGGCGAGGCTCAAACTTGTTTTTTTTGTCTTTTTGAAACGGGGTCTCTTTATGCAGTTCAAGCTGGCCTTAGGCTCATTTTTGTAGCCCAGGTTGGTCTTGAACTCACACAAATCCTCCTGCCTCAGCCTCCCAAGTTCTGGGATTACAGGCATGCACCACCACCTAGGCTCAAACTTGTGATTCTTCTGAACTGCTAAGATCATGAGCATGAGACACTGCACTTGATTCTTGTACTCTTTAATGACATTCTATGGCAAACCTTGCCTTTTATTGAAATTCAGTCAACACAGTATTTATCATGAACACCAGATACACACTTTAATTGTACTGATAATTTCGTTCTCAACAATTTTCTATGTAAGGTGGCTCACAGGTTAAACAACAGATGTATCAGAATTGTGCCTAACTGACTAGAAACACTGACTAGTCACTGGCTAGAAAGGATTGAGTTATAAATATGTAGGAAGCCATATCACGAAGAGTTATCAAAAGACCTTTCAAAAATATACTGCACAATTTCAGCTAATACTGGCTTAGTATTTGCAACTATTTATACAGTGATTCCAGTTCATTTTTAAAAAGCATAACATTATAGGAAACTTACTGTTCTTTTTAGATTGTGAACCCCACTGCCAGTGTGGTGCAGGGAATCCCACTTCCCAGCACAGTGAAACAGAATGCTTATTATGGCACAGGCTGGAGCTCGCCAGAGGAGCCTGCCAGGCCTGTGTGAGGCCCTGGGTTCAGTCCCAGTACTGGAAAGAAAAATATAAATAAACTTGTAGCATTTTGCTACTCAAAAAAAAAAAAAAAAAAAAAAATCTGGTCAGGCATGTTAGTGCACAGCTGTCATCCCAGCTGAGGCAGGAGAATCACTGAAATTTTGGAGCTCAACACCAGCCTGAGCTACAAAGTGAGTGCAAGGAAAGCCTGAACTGCATAGCGAAACCCTGACTCAAAAATCTGTTCACAGCCGGGTGTGGTGGCACAGCCCTACAATCTCAGCGCTTGGGAGGCTGAGGCAGGAGGATCAGTGTGAGTTAAAGACCAGCCTGGGCTATAAAAGTGAACTCAAGGCTACAATCCCAACACTTGGGAGACTGAGGCAGGAAGACCAGTGTGGGTTCAAGACAAGCTTGGGCTATAAAAGTGAGCTCAAGGGGCCAGGGAGATAGCTCCATGGCATAAGTGCCCGCCTGGCAAGTGCAAGGTGGTGAGTTTGAACCCCGGTCCTGCCAAAAACAAACAAATAAATAATTTTTTAAAAAAGTGAGCTCAGGGCTGGCCTGAACTGCATGAGACCCTGTCTCAAAACAAAACAAACAAACAAACAAAAAAAAATCTGTTCATTGTTTGTATCTGCCAAACTAGTAGCCAGCTTTTATTTTATTTATTTATTTATTTATTTTTTGAGACAGGGTCTCACTATGCAGTTGAGGCTGGCCTTGAGCTCACTTTTGTAGCCCAGGCTGGTCTCGAACTCGCACTGATCCCCCTGCCTCAGCCTCCCAAGTGCTGGGATTACAGGCGTGCACCACCATGCCCAGCGGTTAGTAGCCAGCTTTTAAAGACGAAATTTAATGAAAAGCCAGAGTTAATGTAAAACAAGGCAGATTTCTATCCCTTTGCTATAATTATTTGATGTAATGTTGATGTAAACCAGAAGAGATACATGAAAAAATAATTACTGACTGAAATTTCATTTCATAGTTACTGAGGTAAAAGCTGGCCATGTGTTTCCATCAAAAAATAGAACAATTTTCTAAGCTTATTGAATATATATATATATATATATATATATATATGTATATATATATTTTTTTTCCCCTCCCCCTCCCTTCTTCCTTTCTTGCAGTACTGGTGATCAAACTCAGGATTTTGCACTTGCAAGGCAGGCACTTAGGTCACTGAGGTATCTCCCTGGCTAACTCAAACATATTTTCTTCAGCACTTTTTTAAAAGTTTATTTAGAAATTTATTTATTTATTTATTTATTTATTTATTTTTTATTTATTTATTTATTATTTTTGGTGGGATTGGGGTTCGAACTCATGACCTTGCACTTGCCAAGCAGGCACTTACGCCCTGGAGCTATCTCCCTGATCCCCCCATCTTCTGTACTTTTATACTAATTATAATTTCTTTTTTTTTTTCCAGAGTTTTGGTTTTGAGACAGGGTCTTCCTATATAGTCCAGGCCAGTCTTAAATTCAGGAGATCCCCCTGCCCAAGCCTCCCAAATGCTAGGATTACAAGAGGCCTGTGCCATTACATCTGCAGTAATCATATTTTATTTTATTTTTTATTTTATTTTGTGGTACCAGGGATTCAACTCAGGACACAGTGCTTGCCAGGCAAGGTGCTTTTGTACTGAGCTATCTCCCTAGTCCAATAATTTCTAAACTAGGTCCTGCATTTAAATTTGCTTCTTGTATGTATTTTTTACCTACAAAGATTCACAACTAGTAAAAAATGTCACAAGGTAAGGCAGGGAATGTGGTAAGGGCTGGGTCACAAAAAGGTTACACAGAAAAATGTAAAATTTCTGCTATGGAAATAGTACTTTAGAATTCAGTGTGACAAAAACTCTGACCATTAAGTAAACATTACAAGTTTAATAAATAAAATACATGAAACAGCAATTTTTTGTTTTTTTTTTTTTTACAAAACTACTTATATCTAACAAAATAATTTCTTGTATCAGAGATACCTGAAAAAGAGTTTGCTTTATCTTGGCAGTGTTTATTTATTTATTTTGTGGGACGGGTTTGAACTCACGACCTTGCATGTGCCAGGCAGCAGTGTTTATTTTCATAAAATGTTTTTACTCCATCCCGATGACATTCCATCATCATACTGCTACAACACAGTGCCTTCTTGAAATGCCTCTATCCACCTGTGGAGCAGAGAAACCTGTTAGGTTTGTGTGACACAGCACTCAAGTCAAAGGTATCTGGTGGGAGCTGTAGCTGTACCTGAGTTACTCTAAAAGCACTCAGCAGTGTTTCCTAGTGCAACCTGAGAGTCTAACATGCACAGAGCACCTTTTCCTAAAACTTGATCCAAATTTGGTCTAGAAAGAAGAGTACCTTTTTTGTGTGTGTGGCATGAGGGAGGGACTGTTTGATCTGTAAAAGTTCTATGAAGTCCTGATGCTCCAATTTATTTATTTATTTATTTGCGGGACCAGAGTTCGAACTCACGACCTTGCACTTGACAGGCATGCACTTGTGCCACAGAGCTATCTCCCTGGCCCCATGATGCTCCAATTTAATTGGTTGTGCAAGTGGTTATAAACCGTTAAAAGGGGCCAGAGAAATGGCTCAGCGGTCTAAAGCACCTACTTAAGAAAGTGCAGGCAAGTGCTGGGACCACTCCCCAGTCCCTGGCACTGCATGCTGCACCACCTCACCACAGGGTGGGCTGAGCCGGCCATCACACAAATAAATAAATGAGGTTTAAGAAAAATAAAATCTTTAAAAAAAAAACAGTTAAAAGACCTTTAGCTGGGTTTGGAGGAGCAAATCTGCAATCCTATCACTCTGGGGGCTGAGGCAGGGGGATTACAAGCTCTAGAAGCTCAGACTTAGCTTGGGCAACTTAGCAAGACCTTGTCTCAACATAAGGAGTGTGAGCTGGGCATGGTGGCACATGCCTATAATCCCAGAACTCGGGAGGCTGAGGCAGGAGGATCTGTGCCAGTTTGAAACCAGCCTGGGCCACAAAAGTGAGTTCAAGGCTAGCCTGAACTGCACAGCAAGACCCTGTCTCAAAGAAAGACAAATAAATAAATAAATAAATAAATAAATAGGAGTCTGACATGTAGCTCAGTAGTAAGGTACTAGGTTGACACCCAAGTGCTGCACCAAAATAAATAAATCAGAAAAGACTTCTCTGGTAACTCCTCTCCTTCCAGGCTTCTGACACAGTGCTTTCCTCCCCCTTGAGCTCCACACTCTTCAGGGTCCTAGTGGACCCTGGAGTCTGGATCTACCATGATATTTTAATTATAGGGTCTGCCCCTGGCATTTAGTCTACTCCTGACAGTTAAAACTTCTCATGCAATCCATCTGCTTTGGAAACAACAGAGAGGCACAGAAGTCTTTCCAAGATCTTTTTTTTTTAATTTTTAAAAAAATTTTTGCAGCCGGGCGTGGTGGCGCACGCCTGTAATCCCAGCACTCAGGAGGCTGAGGCAGGATTGGTGCGAGTTCGAGACCAGCCTGAGCTACAAAAGTGAGCTCAAGGCCAGCCAAAACTGCATAGTGAGACCCTGTCTCAAAAAGACAAAAAAAAAAAAAAAAAAAAAAAAAAAATTTTTATGCATCTCCAGTGGGGCAATGTGGCTCACACCTGTAATCCCAGCACTTGGGAGGCTGAGGCAGGAGGATTGGTGCAAGACCAGCCTGGGCTACAAAAGTGAGCTCAAGGCCAGCCTGAACTGCGTAGTGAGACCCTGTCTCAAAAAAACAAAAAACAAAACAAGAAAAAAAAAAATTTTATGCATCTGGTACAGAGCCTCACTAAGCAGCTCGGACTTATAGTGATTCTCCTGTTTTCAGCATCCCCAGCACTGGGATTACAGGGGTACTCCACCATATCTGGTCTCAGAGCTCAGTGGTGGGGCTGACACAGCATGTGGTGCCAGGGATTCAACCCCAGTCCCTGCATTTGCCTAAGCAGGTACTTAGTCTGCTGAGGTATCTCACTAGCCTCCAAGATCCTTTGGTCTAAGTTTTCATCTAATGTTCACAGAGTTATTGCTCAGAAGATGCCCAGGGGCAGCCCATTCCTCCCTGCCAACTGTCTCTGTTGTGGAAACTTAATATAGTCATTTTCTTTCCTTTCTTACTGATGTAGGATTTCTTTTTTTCTTTTTCCGCTTTTTTGTCTTTTTGAGACAGGGTCTCATTATGCAGTTTAGGCTGGCCTTGAGCTCACTTCTGTAGCCCAGGCTGGTCTCGAACTCACACTGATCCTCCTGCCTCAGGCTCACAAGTCCTAGGATTATAGGCGTGTACCACCATGCCTGGCTTTATGATTTCTTTTAATAGGATATTATAGATCAGGCATGGTGGCACACAAATCCTAGGAGGCTGAGGCACGGAGATTGATGTGAGTTTAGAAGAAATTCAAAGCCAGCCAGAACTATGTAGTAAGACCCTGTCTCAAAAGTCTGAAAATAAATAAATAAATACAATAAAAATGGCTGGAAATGAAGGTCAATGAAATGACTCTGGGTTTGGTCTCAAGAAATCCATAAAAAAATACAAATTATAGAGCAACTTGGAAGCTTGGGCACAGAGGAAATGAGGCTACGTCACTCACTTCTGTGCTGACTGCGCATCTTCCGCTTTGAAAACATAGAACACCATGTCCTTGTGCAGCAGCTGGAACACTCTTGGGTCGGCACTCTCATCGCTGGCTTGTGAGACTGTAAATCCTAACAGAGGCTGACTCTCCAGCGCTGCCACGTCCTAGGATTGAAGACACCAGTTTCAGTCATGGTGACACTCGGGCCTTGGGATCAGCACAGCTCTGAGACCAGCATTCGAACAGCATGGGAATGATTCGTCCATTCACCAACAGCCTCACCCCATCCCACCACCAGACACCCTGCCAGAGGTCTCCATTCACAGCCACTGAAGCTTGTGTGAATTCTACTACAATCCCAGAGATGCCAAGGTTTTCATTGGAAATGTAACTGGGAGCCAGCTACCCCAGAGATTCTCTCTCTCTCTCTCTCTCTCTGTACTTTAGGGAAGGGTATACAGGGTGTTCAGGGTCTCACTACTAGATTGGACTACTCACAGTGACCCGCCTGCTTACAGCCTCTACACCCCATCTCAACTGCAGTCTCAGCACCCTGGCATGGCAGGCCCAGGGATCAAACCCCCTCCACCCTCACCTCCCCTCACCTGCTTGCAGGCACTTTAATCCTCTGAGCTATTTGGTTGGCCCCCCCAGAGGTTTTCATAGACTGTTGAAAACACAGGATCAAATAGAAGAAAAGGATGGAAAATTCAACCCTCTGGGCTCAATCTCCACAGCGCCTACAATCCCACTCTCAGGAGGCTGAGTGATATAGTGGGCAACAGCCTAGGCTACACAGAGTTCAAGACCAGCCTGAATTACATATAGGTCTAAACCAAGAACATTACTCAAATAAAACTTAACAATAACAACGTCACCCTTTCCCACAGCAGCCAGCTAAGGGGCCAGGGCATGGGTAGTGCTTACTCAGAAGGCATGAGATCCCAGACTGGATCCCCAGGGTTACCAAATAAAAGCAAACCCCAGACCCGGCGCAATGAAACAGACACAGCTCTGCCAGCCCTCCCTGGCCCACCTCTGGTCCCTACCTCGCTTGCCGCATATGTATACAGCACTTTGTTCTTGATGACAAACCACAGGTGTTTCCAGGGCTTGCGGGTGCCCTTGGCCCGGTGCAGGTAGCCACTCATGGTGGAGTCCTCTGTGCTGGCCCACACCTGCAAGGACAAGGCAGTGGCCTGAGCAAGGGCAGTGCTGGCTGTGTCACTTGCTGCTTGCAGGGTTAGGATGCAGAAAGCAGTAACTGCAGTAAGGGAGTGTTTCTTTTTTGAAGTCTTGCTATGCAGCTCAGGCTGGTCTCATGCTCACTTTGTAGCCTAGGCTGGTCTTGAACTGAAAACAATCCTCCTACCTCAACCTTCCCAGTGCTGGGATTACAAGTGTGTACCACCATGCCCAGCTGAGGGAGTGTTTATGAAAGATACACTATAGATTGAAATTGGCTGAAGAAATTTGGGGGTTTTACTTGGTTTACCTGGATTTCTATGTGTGTGCATATGTGTTTCTTCTTTCCTTCCTTCCTTCCTTCCTTCCTTCCTTCCTTCCTTCCTTCCTCCCTTCCTTCCTTCCTTCCTTAGATAGTCTCACAATGTATCCCAGACGGGATTCGAACTCATGGCAGTTCCTTTACCTCAGCCTCCTAAGTGCTGGGATTACAAGCCTATGCCACCATGCTAGACTGTTCTCAAAAAAAGAAAAAGAAAAATCAAAAACTCTGTTTAGAGCTGAGCACAGCTTTAGGAGACAGAGGTGAGGAATTTCTGACTGAGGGCAGCTGGCCTGACGACATGGCACAGCCAGGACTGAGCAGAAAAAAAACAGTTCCCAAAGGGCCAGAGTAGCAGTACTACATGACTAGCACCCTGACTGAAGGTAAAAGGGCCAGAAGCTGAGTGGGGCATCAACTTAACTGTGTGCTAACTACACAGGCCAGTGTATACCTGCAGACCAGCCTTGTGAAAACTTTAAGTTAAAAAGAAAAATAGAAGCCGGCCTGTAATCCTAGCACTTGGGAGGCTGAGGCAGGAGGACTGGTGCGAGTTCGAGACTAGCCTGGGCTACAAAAGTGAGCTCAAGGCCAGCCTCAACTGCATAGCAAGACCCTGTCTCAAAAAGACAAAAAAAAAAAAAAAAAAAAAAAAAAAAAAAAAAGAAAGAAAAATAGAGCCAGGCATGGTGCCACTCTCTTATAATTCCATAATCTCTTATTTCCATCCCATAATGATGGGAGACTGAGGCAGGAAGGCAGAAAGTTCAAGTCCAGCTTGGCTGCCTTAATGAAATCCTGTCTTAAAAAGCTAAGTGTCAAGGTCCTGAGTTCAATCCGAAATACTGCAAAACAAAGTAAAATAAAAACAAAGACAACCTACTGTCAATTTCTGCTGTCCATAACCAATTGGTATATACAAAGAACAAGATTAGTAAATCTAATGAAATGCAAAAACACTCCATGGACTTCTTTCCTCAAGTGAGGCATCTCCTGGAAGTAATTTTTTAAAAAGTTCATAGGTCAGCTGGGTGTGGTGGTATACACCTGTAAATCCCAGCACATGGGAGGCTGAGACAGGAGGACGCTGTCCATAAGTTCCACACCAGCCTGGGATACAAAGGGAGATCCTGTTTCAAAAACAAAAAACAACAAGTGCCTGTCTGGCAAGTGCAAGGTTGTAAGTTTGAACCCAGGACTCACAAAAAAAAAAAAAATTATGAGTGCCCAATGATCTTCCATTTCTATCACTGCTATAAAATGTTGTCCAAGCCTCTTCTAAATGAGTGATGTGGGGCTGGGGAGACAGCTCAGTGGAGTAAGTGCTTGCCTAGCAAGCACAAGGTTCTGAGTTCAACACCTAGTACCACCAAATAAATAAATGAATGAATGAATGAATGAATGAGTGATGCCTAACCTCTCCCTCGATATCCCTCTACGAAGGCCATCCTCGTGCAGGACAGGGCTGCACACATGGGGACACAGTCTCTGGCTGTCTCTGGTGGGAAGCACTTACTTCTTTGAGAGCTGCAGGGATCTTTTTTGGCTTCCGCCCAGAAGGGATGGACTGCAGAACCGAGGTCAAGGCGCTGGGTGATGGAGACTTGTGGCTTCCGGGGGGTGTGGGCCTTGGGGAATGCTGCTGATCTGGAAGGCACAGGAAACGCTCTGCATGGGTGGAAGCGACTGCCTGTCTACAGGGCTCAAGTTCTAGAACAGTGTATGCAGATCACCCACGGGAGGAAACTCAAAACACACAAGCTGGACATCTCACCAGCTCTGAGAGCACAAAGGGTGGCCACAAGCTGAGGGGCAGAGCCTCACCTCGGGGGATCTATTGTTTTATTGGAACTGTTTTTTCTTCTACACAGGGCCTCATTATGCTGTTCAGACAGGCCATGACTTTCCTGTGTAGCCCAGGCTGGCCTTGAATTGTATTGTATCCTCCTGCCTCAGTCTCCTAGGTGCTGGGATTACCTGACTCCTTTTTAAATTCCAGGTCCAATGTTTCAGAGATTTAATTGGATACTCCTTCCCACACAGACGTGAGCAGTTCTTGCCCAATTACTTTCCCTGTGAGAAGCTGGCAGGGAGCTCTGTGGGTAAGAAGTGCCAGGCTGTCTCTCCCACAGGAGACACCTTTTAAGCATGCAGTGAGATGCCACTATCTGGGCCAAGTGCCACCATGTCTGTTCCATACAGAAAGACTTGGCAGTGGATACAGAGTGGCTTGCCATGAATGCACTTTTGCGGCAAACTGGAAACCTAGCAATTACTAGGAAGCTCAAATTCCCTGTGAGTGATTTCAGGCACCTCATCCTGTAATTACATTTCTCGTTAGTTTTCTTAGCAAACCTTTCAGAGAACAAAAACAAATTGCAGTCCAGTTTCTCCTGGAATCACCACAAAGCCACATTATGAAAGCTTAGCACTAATTTGGAGCCAAGTATCAAAAGCTCTTGCTAATGTACCAAAGATAATTCTTCCAGAAAGCTGTTTAGTTCCCTTTCTTTCTCTTTTTTCTAACTTCGTGAGACAGGGTCTCACTATGCAGTTCAGGTTGGCCTTGAACTCACTAGGTAGTCCAGGCTGGCCTCAAACTGATAGCAATTCTCCTGCCTCAACCTCCAAAGTGCTGGAATTATAGGAGGCTGTTGGAAAGCATGTGGGGATATGAAGCATTTTTGATGAAGACTTTATTATATATTACCTAGTTTCTGCAGCTCTTGGAAACAATGTTCACATACTCTCGCGGGTTGGTTTTTCAGGTAACCTAGGCCATATTTATTTGAGGAGCAGGTTTGGCATACGACCTGAAACACATTGCAGTCACTTCATTATAGCTGGCAGCACTGTCTTGAGTTTCCCAGCAGCCTCACACACACTAGGGCTCAAGCTGTAGTGTTCCGGTATGGAGTGAACTTGCACTCACAACCATGCTTGAAGAGGAAGAGGCCCCAATTATGATTAAGTGCTTCCTACAACAAACATCACGAGCAGAGAACTGCCATGCACAAAAGGTTTAGAACAGTGCCCTGCAAGCCAAGGCTTCTCAGCTGTATCGGTCATCATCACTTTTTTTTTTTTTTTTAATTGAGACAAGGTCTCACTACATAGCCAGGCTGGCTTGAATACTGGCAATCCTCCTGTCTCAGCCTCCTGAGTGCTAGGATTACAGGAGTACACTTTCAGACCCCACCTGTCTTCTCATCTTATTCCATTACTAGAGTGGCATCTAGGGCCAAAGCGCCCTCAGTGTGTGTGGTATAGGCGATAGCACCGCCTGGGAGCTGGCTGACCTTCCCGCAGGCACGGCAGTGGTGTCGCCTCCAGGTGAGGGTAAACTCCCTGGTGCAGACCATGCACATGGTGGCCCTGGTGTCTGGAACCCAGATGGGCGCCTTGGAGCCCAGGGGAGGCACGTCCTCCTTTCTCTCCAAGTCAGCCTGTAGGAAAAGAATGGCTCTGTTACCTCAGTCCATGCAACCTATAGCCAAATCCAGTTTTCAGTTGGCAGGTGTCTCACAATTTAGTATATGGGAATTATGGGCTACTACAGCTCTCACGTTCTCAGGGTATTAAGATTAGCGGCACTCCAAACATCCTCTGCTGCAAAACTGACTCCAAAAGATGTGCCAGGCATGGCAGCACATGCCTGTAATCTCAGCAGTCAGGAGGCTGAGGTAGGAGGATCACCGAGAGTTCAAGGCCAGCCTAGAAAACATAGGGAGGCCTCCTCTCAAAGAAAGAAAGAAAGAAAGAAAGAATGAAAGAAAGAAAGAAAGAAAGAAAGAAAGAAAGAAAGAAAAAAAGAAAAGAAAAGAAAAGAAAAGAAAAGAAAGATGACTGTGATAATAGACACTGGATTAGTTTCTTCTGCCAACTTTTCTTAGGCCCCAAATTTCCTGCACGGGGGTGGGGTGGGGTGGGGGTGGGGGTGGGGGGTGTTTGGGAGGAGCTCAGTGTCACACCCCATGCTTGGCCTGCCTGGGCGGCTGAGTTCCAGCCTCTGTGAAGACACACATGAGATGAGGAGCCACACACCTATAATCCCAGATACTTGAGGGGCTGAGGCAGGAGGACTGCCAAATTTGAGGTCAGCCTGGACAACCAAGCAGGGCCTCAACTTGAAATAAAAAATTTAAAAGAAGCTGGTGATCTTTTTTAGCTGTAAGCCAAAGCCCTCACAAAAACAATCCCATAGTGAAGTTTTGTTTTGCTGTTTTTTTTTTTTTTAAGTCAGAATCTCACATTGTAGACCAGGCTGCATTGGACTCAACTCAGTTGTCCTGTTTCAGCCTCCCAAGTACTGGGACTATAGGTCCAAGTCACCCTACCCAGTTAGAATGGTGGTGCCCACTTTTTGGCAGGGTTGGGGGGGTGGGGGAGGTGTTGGGTTGGGGGGGATTTGAACCCAGGAACTTTACACTGAGCTATATCTACAGGTCCTTATTTTTATTTTGAAAATTATAAGACGGAGTCATGCTAAATTTTACAGGCTGGGCTTAAACTTTCAATCCTCTTGTCTCAGCTTCCCAGAGAGCTGGGATGTAGAAGTGTGTGCCAAACTTACAACTATAATAAAGTTTTTTGTTTTATTTTGGAAACAATCTCACTATGCAGCTCAGGCTGGTCTTGCACTTTCTTTCTTAAACATCATTTATTTATTTGTGTTATGGCCAGCTCAGCCTGCCCTGGGGGTGGGCCTGGTGCAGCATGTGGTGCCGGGGATTGAGCTGTGGTCTCTGCACTTGCCTAAACTTTCCTAGGCAGGCACTTTAGACGACTGAGCCATCTTGCTGGCCCTGGTCTTACATTTCAATGATCCTCCTGCCTCAGCCTTCTGAGCACTGAGATTATAGGGTCTGCAACGCCATGTCAAGTCTTACAATAAAGTTTTATAGCTCGGAAAAGTATGGGTAGGCTATGTGCTTTCCCAGATTTACAGTTATATGCTGTGCCTGGTGGTGCACACAAGGGGACCCCAGGGCTCAGGAGACTGAGGCAGGAGGATCCTGGCAAGTTCAAGGACAGCATGGATACACATTGAGACCCTGTCTCAAATCCCTCAAACAAAACACAGACTCACAGTCAAACATTACAGATAGATAAAACATTCGGCTCTGAGATAAGACACACACCTCCACCCTCCTTAGAAACACACGCTGCTTTTCTAACCCCCAAGAGAGGGCTCTTTAAGGTAAAAGCTGTTGGAAATACACTGGGAAAAACAGAAAGAAAAACAATACCTCCTCAAGGCTCCTACCAGGACAGAAGGTGACTCTCTTTTTGGCATGCTCCTCAATGGCCCCAGAGATGGCCGCCAGCCACTCGTCCCTCTCGCAAGCAGAGCTGCCGAGGTAAAGAGGACCTGTGAGGCGGAGGTGACTGTGGCTCTGCCTCTGTCCCCACCCTCCCCCTTGGCAGTCCCCTCAGGCTTCCAGGGCCAGTGTTCTCAGCAGGTGACAACGTGAAGCCATGGAGGCTTAGCACACTCAATCCCTCCTCTGCTTCCAGACTAGCATGCTTTGGACAGCGGCCACTTCCTCTCCACTTAGGAAGGGAGCAGAGGGGAGGCATTTAAAAAAGAGAACTCAGAAATGTCACACTGTGGACTCCTCCCTATGGTGATGGAATCATTATGGAGTATGGACACCCGGCAACACCAAGGACTTTCTACAGTTATGCATCTTTTTATTTGGTTTGTGGTGTATGATTGTCTGAACATTTATATAATCAAAGGTTTCCTTAAGACATACTCTTAGAATTGAAAGTTTCAAGTTATAGATTTCAATTCAGGGCATAGCATTGTAAGCATCTTTAGGTCACTACTATTAAAAACTTCTAGAAGGGACAGTGAGGTGGACATCTGTCTAGGTATCATAAAACAAGATGCTGAAGGCATGGCTAAAAGGGAACCAGCCTGCCTGATAGTGATATGGTGAGGGCTCCCTGCCCTTTCAGCCCACAGTTTTTGTTCTTACTGCTTGTAGATGTCTTTAGCTGCTCTTTAAAGGAAATAAACCAAAAAGGGAAAGTGTCCCCCAAATGGTACATTTGCTATCTTTTGTGTGTGTGTTGAACTGGAGGGTGAACCTGCAGCCTGTTCACTATGCTACATCCCTAGCCCTTCCTCAACTTTGACTGCACACTGCAGAGCTCCTAAAGTGACCAGTCTTGGTGGGAATTTGCAACTGTCCTGCATCGGCCTCCCAGAGTGCTAGGACTACAGGTGTGCATCATTGTGCTCAGTTTGTTTTGCATTTTTTGTGACCAGGCCTCTCCTTCAAAATCCATGGGAGCTCCCAACCATCCCTGGACATTTATGGGCCACTGTGTTTTGCATGTTCAAAACTGAGAGGCACCATGTCAGGTAACAGAAATACAGAAAAATACATAAGTCTCTACATCAGCGGTTCTCAACCTGTGGGTCGCGACCCCAGCGGGGGTCAAAAACTAAAACACAGGGGTTGCCTAAAGCCATCAGAAAATACATAAACTCATGCTATGCCATGGTGAAATGTTATTTATTGGAATTAGTAATAAATATTTCTCAACAAAGAATTAAATATTGTTTTTGTGATTAATCACTATGTTTAAATTTTGTTTGATTTGTAGCAATGAGGATACATAATGCATATCAGGTATTTACATTCCGAATCATAACTGCAGCAAAATTACAGTTTTGAAGTAGCCACTAAAATTATTGTCAGAAATGTATTCTTTCTTTGTCTTTTTGAGACAGGGTCTCACTATACAGTTCAGGCTGGCCTTGAGCTCACTTTTATAGCCCAGGTTGGTCTCGAACTTGCACTGATCCTCCTGCCTCAGCCTTCCCAGTGCTAGGATTACAGGCGTGCGCCACCACACCCGGCTCAGAAATGTATTCTTTATTAAGTGGTTGAGGCTATTTAAGCATTCTTTAGAAGATCTGTTCCTATAGACAGAGGTAGAACAACAAAAGAAATAACCAAACCTGTATTAGTTGCATTTGCTATTCTAACAGCCTTCACACTGAGCTGTATTCCTAGTCCTTTTTGGGTTTTTATTTTGAGACAGGATCTCTCTAAGTTACTATGCAGCCCAGGTGGGCATCAAACTTGCTAAGGTCCTCCTACCTCAGCCTCCCGAGTGCTGGGATTACAGCCATGCTCCATCACACCCACCTGGTGTTCATTTCTGTAAATATTACTGTCCTCCAAGCCTCCCTTCAGTTTCCTGGAAGAAGCTGCAGGAGGCAAGGGCCGATGGCTAACTGGGAGTGGCTGTTGGACATCAAGAGCTGGGGCCACATGGGGAACATGACTCTGCAAGTGGGCCCTATCACAGGTGCTGCCCTGGGGTCCGTGGCTCCTGCTCATACTCATACAGGCCACCACCAAGCTGGCATTCGGCAGCTGGCTTCACAGACCACAGCCATGCTGCAGCCTGCAGTGGGGCCACCCAGGACCTTCCAAGGGGGGGTCGGCTTCGCACCTGCACCCTCCCCAGATGTGGCAGCAGTCAGCCCCGTCTTCTGTCCTCTGCAGGACAGGGTGATTGAACTCACAGGATCTCTCTGCCTCAGTTCAGCATAAAAACACATGGCACATGACAGGGAGATCCTCTGGCTGCACTCTTTCTGTGGCTCCTAAGCTAAAAACCCAATCTACATGGTGGCTGGGCATGATGGTACATACCTGTGATCCTAGCCATCCGGGAGGCTGAGGCAGAAGAAACACCCTGAGTTCTGGCCAGCCAGGGCTCTGGCTCCATGCAGAATTTAAGCCACACTTACCTGCAGAGACAGGCTTTTGTCTCATATAATCAGACATACCTGGCTGAGAGAATGAAGGAGCGTTCCACACTCTCGATCTTTAATTCATTCTGATAGGCTTCCTGGCCAGGCTTTGTGACCTGGAAGAAAGCACTTGGGTTGTAGAAGCCGCATCCCAGCACAACCCAGTCTGGACGATGGAGATGGCCACTGCCACCCTCTAGCTCCCCATCTCACACCTGTGCAGACCACACTGCCTGCTTCCCACAGCACTGCAGGTCCAAGGTCACAGTGCCCTCCAGCCAGGTGACTCCCTTCAAGGATCACTGCCTCTTCCTCCCACAGACCTCACTTCCTCTTCCCCAGCTGTCAGTCAGCAACTGCAGGCACTCCAAGAGCTCTGCATTCTTTTCCCAAGTTCCCAGGAACTAAACTGTGTCATTAGAGTGACTGTTTTTTTTTAATATTCTGACAGGGTCTCACATGCAGTCCAGGCTGACTTATAACTTGCTGGGATCCTCCTGCCTCAGCCTCCTGAGCACTGGGTTACCAGCATGCACCACTGTGCCCAGCTGTTTTCGTGATCTTTGTTACTGTCTATTCACACATATTTATCTACACTGCGTTATACTCCCAAATGGCCAAAAAGAATTGTTTCCACGCATGCCTGTAGTCCCAGCACTTGGGAGGCTGAAGCAAGAGGATCCGTGGGAGTTCAAGACCAGCCTGGGCTACAAAAGTGAGCTCAAGGCCAGCCTAAACTGCATAGAGAGACCCTGTCTTAAAAAGAAAAAGAAAAAAAAAAAAAAAAGAAAAGAAAAGAATTGTTTCCAGGGCAGGACCAGGGTCCAATCCCTGGCGTGCCATGCTAGCGTTGCCCCCAGGGCTAACTGAGACAAAAATTGAGACTGGGCGTGGTGGTGCACACCTGTAATCCCAGGGCTTTGGAGGCTGAAAACAGAAAGATCACTAGGGAGTCCAATTTGTGTAGTGAGACCCTATAGACTGTACTATGTATTATGCATATATATATATATATATATATATGTATATATATATTGTTTCCAGTTCTAATATTTTTCACCAAGCTTACAACCATGTTCTGCTTATAGTTATTCTTAATAAGTCTGCTTAAATGAGTGTAAGAAGGAAGAAATCATACGAATCAACATGCATGAGCAGTAGCATCTATAGAGAAAAGGCTGAAAGAGCCGTGGGATTCCTCTTCATGGGCAGTATGTTCACATATTTGGATGAAAAGAGGATAGAACACTGCAACCACGCTGACCTTCATGCCGGCCAAGGAGAGCACATTGTTGAGCTTGTATGTCCCTGACTGCAGCGGTGTGGTGTACAGCAGGACATCATTGAACTGCAAGGAGAAGCACTGTATGGTCACATGACAGAAACTCATGTCAGTGCCTATCATTTTTTTTTTTTTTTTTTGAGTCCTGGGTTCTCTTATGCAGCCTAGGCCAGCCTCAAATTGACAGTGACTCTCCTGCCTGTGTCTGCTGATCACTAGGGTTACAGGGGTATGCATTGCCCGGCTCATCATCACAGACACTGACGAAATACAAGCACAAAGGAAGATGCTGCCCTTGCTTAGTAGCTCCCTGAAGAAGATACTTTACTTTCTTCATCTCCACAAGAAGCACCTCACATGTTCTGATTAACATTAAACATTTGCTCTTTTTTCTTTGGTATCAGAGATCAAACTCAGGACCTTATGCTTGCCAGGTGGCACTAAAGCCACTGAGCTATCTCTCCAGCCCAAAACATCCTGTTTTTTTTTTGGGGGGGGGAGGTGTTTCCGAGTAATATTAAAAAGGTAGTTTCCTGACCATGAGCTTTTTCTCTGAGTTCTGTAACAGATTCAGCATTTTCTGAATTCTAAATCACACCACAGCATCTCATCTGCCTAAATAAGGAATGTAGCAAATAAGTCTTCCAATCCAAAATGCAGCCAAATGGATCCTCAGAGGACTGGACTGGCTTTTCTGATTGTGCAATGTGGTGGTCCTGGCTATTCTGGCCTCTGCCTGATGCCCTGGACCTGGGTCTAAACCTGGCCCAAATCAGCCCAGAGACACCGCCCCAGTGGAACACTCTGAAGTCTCACCAGAAAAAACATTCGAGGCTGCATGACCTTCCGAGATAGCTTCATCAGGACGCCTTCCTTGAGGAAAACCTGGTCCAAGAAAGACACATGTCAGTCTCACACACAAAACCCAGCCCTGCTGGGAACCCCTGAAGCTGGAAATGATCCTGTATGGGAAGGCAGGAAGAAGCCTATTACTTTTGCAGTCAAGCTACCTCAATCTTGAGAAAAACATCCTGCCTGGACATGGTGAGCTACTAGCTAGGCAACTTTGTATCACGTGTTACTAACTTTGCAAAGGTATAAATAAACATCCATATTGTTGCTCTGGGAGTCTTCTGGCCAACCAGGCAGATGGGTTACCACCTAACCCAGTTCATCTTCTCTTCTGTCTTTTCCTCATTCTTGCCTGTTTTCTCCCTGGGTATGATGGGTCATACTGAGAAACCAACAGATCCAGGACCAACAAGATGGTTCAGCAGTCTAAAAGACCTCCTTTGGCAAGCTTAGACAACTACAGGAACCAAGGTTTGATCGCCAGCACCACCTGCTGAGCCAGCCATAATAAAAGAAAAAAAAAAAAGCACAAATACACAAATACAAAAACGAAAAAAGAAACCAACAGATCCCTACATAGCCCTGAACCTGAAACCAAGACAGAGAACGAGATGGCCACCACCACTGCTGCCTCAGCACACGCAGAAGCCTCTTCCCGGCAGCCTCACCTGGTTCTTTCTATGGTAGTGGCCAAGGGCACAGGGCTTCCTTGGGACTTTGTCCAGTACGGCTTGTGGTTTCCTTTTCTTTCCTCCCTTCTCCTGGGCATGGTGCTGTGTGCAGCACCTGGGTCCTCCTGCCTGCTAAGTGAGTGTGTTGGCACCAATACCATTTCTAGGCTCCCTCGGTTTCTCTTTTTTGATTTTTGAGACAGGGGCTCACTCTGTAGTCCAGGCTGCCATTACTCACTATGGAACCCTGGTGACTGCTACTTTCCCATAATCCTCTTGTTGCAGCCTCCCCAAAGCTGGGGTTCCAAGGCCACCACCACACCTGGCACCTCCAACTTCTTTTGCAGCCTCATCACTCATCTGGAAAATGGACAGAAAGACTACAAAGCCAACACTGGCTGCAGGGTCCCTCTGTGGACACAGTGTCCTCAATCCTGGTGTCATCCTGTCATTATCCCCGGTTCTTTGCCAGGGGCACTTTTGTGCTCTCTCAGGAGGCAAAATCAAAACACTAGTCTCTTTAAAGTACTAGTCTTTCTCCCTCCAGGATCCTCTTTATTATTATTATTATTATTATTATTAAAATTTAACAATGCTTATATTACATATTTTCATCATCAGATCGGTTTAGATTAATAGATATAGGTATATAAGATTGATCGATCAAACAAACATTAACACTTTCAATAAACATTACTTTTTTTCTTTACTTTTCCCCTTTCTTTTTTTTAACAGTTCACACATTGCATATTGTCCTCACAATAGTTCTACAGAGCACAGTGTGTGGGCATGACCCACTTTCCTATTGATGTTGCTAGAAAAGAAAAGAAAATTCTTCTCTTTGAACTAAGAGGAAGCAGATGCATACACAGTCCAATGTTCTACAATTGCAGCGGGCTACCAGTGAAGCTTGCAATGTTGGAGGCTATTGATCCAAGCCTCCTATAGCTCATCTTATCAATCTAGCTCTGTATTTCATGCACTGTAATTAAGCTTTCTTTTGCTGGGTGATCAAGGGCAAGTCAAGGCAAGACCTGTATAGCAAAACATTCATTTTTTGTATCTTCCAGGGTCAAATCCCCTCAGGATTAAGTTTGGGACCATATACAGTACTTTGTAGAACTGTTGTGTCAGCCTTTGGGATGAGTCATGGCCACTGCTTGGCCAGTTTGCTTTCTGTGAAAGCCTGAGAGAATGTTTTTCTCTGGGTGATTCTCCTTAGACGCACTATAGTTCATTTATCCCTTTCCTCTGAGGTCCCATAATCTTCTTGACCAGAAAATTTGAGACACCCCTGAGTTACAGGATATTATAGCACAGGTTCTCTTATATCCTGAGTCCTTACTGACGTAGAAGAGCTAGGGCCAAAATATTGGCTATCCTCATAGGCCTTCTTTTTCTCTAATTTTTGGTCTGTTAACTTACATTCTCAACCCTCCAGAAGAAAAGTTTTGTGATACTATTACTCTATAACATAGGTACTTGAGCTTACCATCACTGGCTTTCTGAATATCAAATATCTTTGACTTAGCTTGGAATTGATATTTTCTGACCATCATTGATATTTTCAAAACATTCCATACAATGTGATATAAGCAGTTACACAATTTTTACACAGATATTTGGAAGTTCAAGGAAATACAAAATTGTAGCCTGTCAAGACTATGGTGTTTGGCCCAGTCTCTTATTTTCAAGTACTACTCTTGAGAGAGAGAATGACAGTAACTGAGTTTACACGGGGAGCAGTACATATCAAAAAGACAGGAGTGACATGCATTCCAAGTATAGTTTTAGTGTTACATAGTACTATGATCAATATGATGAACCTTTCGAAGGTTCTTGAGACCAATATCTGACTCATCCTGTGTACATAAGTGCATGGTTTTGCTCTTGATAGCCTTTCTCCTTTATCTGTTTTCAGTCACTTCATTGTTTAATCCACAACACATTCAGCTGTGTTATGCCTCCAGGATCCTCTTATGCTAGAAACTTTAACAGAAATGGTATACAGAGCTTTACGAAGTCAGCTAGTATCAGTATCCCACAGGAAAATGATGGAATTAAACCATTTAATTTGTGGGACCCTCGGCCTTTCTCCTAACTGAACTGGACTTGTCACAGTGACCTCCATCACACCTGTCTTTACACTTTCTTTTGTTTTCAGACAGTAACTCACTATGTAGTCCAGGCTGGCCTTGAACTCCTGGCAATTGATCCTCCTGCCTCAGTCTCCAAGTGCTGGGATTGCAGGTGTGCGCCATCACATGGACATGTCCACAAGGATCCTAGTTTCCTAACTGAAACAAACACTGCAGACAGAGCCTGCACATGGTGACATCACACATAGGGGCTGTGGGAAGCACCTACCCGCCCCGGCTGCAGGATCTCCTGGTGCCCACTCAGGCTGTACTGGATCCGCAGGAGCTTCTGGAAGTTGTCCTGTGCAGAGACGAAAGTTAGGCCGGGCCCAGCTCTGGCTCTACAGTACACCTGCCCCGGAGTGCCCAATACTCACGCCCTGCTTCATGCTGTCATTGGCGTGGTTGGCCACCTCCATCACCACAGTGAGGGCATCTAGAGGGCACGAGGAGAGAAGGGACCTGGTCACTACTGCTGCGAGACACGTAGTTTCTTTTTTTTTTTTTTTTTTTTTTTTATGCAACAAATTTTATTTAGCACAGTCAGTCCCAACATTCAGCACAAAAAGTTTAGAGGATAGAAAGTGCATTAATAAAAGCCAGTCTTTACCCAAAGAAAACAGAAAATATATTATTGATTCAAAATATTTTACACTTGAATGATAAACTGTAATAACTTATTCTGGGTACCTACTGATAAGAGAAAGGAAGAGTGAAAAGAATGCTCTAGAAGAGGTCAATCTCCAACTGGTAGCAGAAGTCAGTAGAGGT
>PVJA010031929.1:0-24513 GCA_004027025.1 Myocastor coypus
TTTTTGAGACAGGGTCTCACTATGCAGTTCAGACTGGCCTTGAGCTCACTTTTGTAGCCCAGGCTGGTCTCGAACTCGCACCGATCCTCCTGCCTCAGACTCCCAAGTGCTGGGATTATAGGCGTGCACCACCACGCCCAGCTAGAATCTTTTTATTAACTAAACCAATTCTTATATATGCATGGCATAGGACACACACACATACACACACAGAGCATGTGTGTGTTTGTATGCATATGAACATGGATATTTCCCATGTATATCCATGTCCATATTATATCTATTTCTCTGGTGGGCATTACAAATTATTTTCTCCATGCACTGTATGAGATCAATTTGCTCGTCTAATGACTTGCCCTTTTCTGAATACTAAGTATTTCTGACAATAGACATTATGCTAAATAAACTCAATACTACCTTCAAAATTACCAAAGTCAAAAGTTAACATGAACATGTAATTGCAATTTAGCTATCAGACACCAATCAAAAATTTTGAGTTGCCTTCTAATGTCCCCAGAATCAAAGTTATCCAAATTAGAATCTAGTATTACTTTGACTGCCCTATCTCTTTAGAATCATTCAATCAGGAATAATTTCTTAGTCATTATTTGGATTTCCTGTTGTAAGAACTGGAAAACTTCCATCAAGTAACTTTTCAGAATGTTTGAGTTTGAGTTTATCTCTTTAGTTTTGTGTTATCTGTCATTTGCTCATTGAACAGGTTAAATTTATAATTTCAGCAGGAATTTCCCCTTCATTATGCTTCACTGTTCTTATTGCATATTATTTGGTGGCTATCATTTGCTAGCTTTCTGGTTTTTCGTTGCAAGGTTTTTCTCTCCAACTCTCATTACTTGGGCAGGTTTATATCATCCTCCTCAAATATTACATGTACTTATTTATCAATATATGAGTGATACTTTTCTATTTCATTCAATGAATTAAAATACATTGCTAACATCATTTATTTTGATGCTCAAATTCTGCCAATATGCTTGTAAAAGGACATTGAATGTTTTCATCTAAATAATGTGAATACACCCCCAATAGTCTATAAGTTCTTCCTTTTCTTCTGCGACTTAGATTGCCTAATCTCAAATATACAGTACAGTAGGGGAAATATAGTGTATATAATCCAAATAGTGGAAGTGGAGGGGAAAAAAGAGGGAAAGGGCAGACAGAAGAGAAAAAGAGACTGTAAGCATGACAAATGACGTTGCATTACTACCAATGTGTTTGGGACACTTGTTGACATAAATAGCTTTACAATTAATAATATTTTTTCTGAGATACATTACTGGCAAACTAGATTGTAAAATGCGTTACTGGGATGTATTCTAGTTATGTATTTTTCAAAAGGAATTGAGCTGATGCTCTCATGCTTGTCGGGAAGGCACTGTGCAGGTTAGCTAAATCCCTGGACCTGGAATAAGCTGCATACTACTGTCGGATTCTCTAAGAAGCATTTATTGACCAAGAATATTTATGATAGAGAGTAGGAAGAGTGAAGTATTGAACTATCAGTGTTTGAAGCCCTTAGTGTTTATTTCGCCCTCATACTTTTCTGTTGTAAAATCAAGGAAGTTGTTGAATATCCCGGCAGATGCCATTGACATGTGTGGGAGGCGAATGATTCATCATATATCTGTGAGATTCAGTGGCTAAAGTACTTAAATGGCAAGATAGCGATAATATGGTTAGAACATATGGAGTTAGGCATATAAGATTAGTCACTTTGGAGACTTGGCGAGAACAAATGATAGCCTCCGGACAGCAAAATATCCACAAAAATTATATTTGAAAGTCAAAACTGTGCTACACTAGCTTTGAAATAGTTTTATCTCTTGGAGGCCTTGGCAGATCGTGCTGGACAGTTTAACAATCATTGAGTGAGGAAATGAAGAGGGAACATAAATCAATTCTATAATGAAAATTATCACACAGGATTAGGCCCATATAGTTATGGAAGGCAGGAGCATAGTTTATGCATAATTCACTCAGATTTCCTAGTCACCTACAGCAGTGTGACCTTTTAGGCTATCACTAATGGTTTCAGTTTAAAAAAATTTCAAAGATTATAGCTTCATGCTACTTTGAAGGCTTTTCAGTGAACTGGTGGAGAATTGGTAGAAGAATTTTGTACCAACAGTTTGGGGCCCACTGTGCAATACAACAGCTGAAGTTATTGTAGGATTAGTAGGATCCCACATCACAGTTTTTCATTTTTCCCTCTCTCATTCTAGCCATGCTTTAATGCCCTTAGTGTGCAATGAAATATCTTCTCACAGCAAGGCTACATCATGTTTTGATCACATTCACTTTTCTGTTTCTCTGTTTCTACTCTGTTTCTAAGTATGTTAACACACTGAAATAACTGTGTCAGTTTTCCGAGAACTTTATTTTTCCCCCAAGAACTTTAATTCTACCCAGAACACTACCTCCAAACACCACATTCCAAGCCTAGCACCAATGTCAGGAAAAACAGTACAGTGAATCCCTCATTAGAGCCGGCATGCCTGGTGTCTGTGTTGAGAAAAATTTAGTGTATTAGGAAATGTTTTTGAAAATTTGGTTTTGAAAGATTGATATCATTTTTTTTCTTTTTTTGTCCCTTATTCCCAATACATCCGTATTAATTCTTCATCCTTGGCTATGATATCAATAGTTTGAGTGATATTCAAGATAATATTCGCCTTTGTGTACTCACATATGTGTTTCACTCTCTTTCACTACTCCTCTCTACTGTCCCCTCAGGTCATCTTCCCAATAATGTACTCACAAACACTTTCATTCAGTTTGTGTTTTCTTGGGAAACTGGTCAAGGAGAGCTACACTCTCAATACAATCTATGTATTTGGATTTTAAGTACTACATGAGACTAAAATATTGTTGAAAAGCATCCTGAATTTAAGGTGCAAAGGTTTTCAACACAAGAGTTTCTTCTTAAAGTAGACGAGGAGCCTGGATGAATCCAGCAGACACTGGTACAGAGATTTCAGGAACTCTGGGAAACTACAGGTAACTAGCCTGCCTTGACAAATCTAGGCACACAGCCCATTCTTCAGCAGGAAGGTGTGGAGGCATTCGGAGCTCTGGGAAACTAGCATGCTCAGTTTAATCCAGGTATCTGGCCTACTCTCCAGCAGGACTGATGCAGAGCTGCCCAGCACCCAATATATGACTACTTAGGCTGAAAAATTCCAGGTTCTGGTATAGGTGAAGAGGCACATGGAACTGGTAATTGGTTTGACTAGAAGAATGCAGGGTAAATACACTGTACTGAAGGGAATAACTATCTTAATTTTGTTAAATAATTATAGTCATTGATTCTGTGGTTTCTAGCATAAAACCACCAGTTAACAGATTTTGTCAACTTCTAAATTTGGCTTACATACTATTTTTATTGATAATTACACTACTGTAAATGGAAATTCATATCTGTGCTACTCACTTCTCTCCTAGTTAACAATATTGGGAATTACGGGGATCACAACCTCTTAAAAGCCCTAAACTGGAAAATAGAGGACAGTGCCAAGTGCAAACCAAAATCCTACCCTCAATCAGTAGATTAGGCAGGATATCAGGAGAGACACATAGCAAGCATCACCAACACAGAGAACAAATCCCTGAACAACAGACTCCCTAGAGTGGCTCTGAAAGTAGTGATATAGCTATTTACTGTCAAATACACAGAAACTATCACACAAATCAAAATAAATAGCATTTCTGAAATATAAAATGAAAAGAAGGAGCAAAATGCAATTTTATGTCCCCAAGCCGAGTCAGAACAAACGAAGCAGACATCAACATAGAAGAAATGAGACATTACACCTGAAATCTCTGAAATGAAATGAAGAAACTGAATTAAAGAAAACAACTACAGATAGGGTTAGAGTGGGTTTAAAATTTCATTAAAAGGGCCCCGTAGGATGGCTTAGTAGTCTAAAGCGCCTAATTAGGAAAGCTTGGGCGGCTGCAAGGACCGCGGTTTGATCCCTGGCACCACATGCTGTGCCAGCCCTGCCCTCAGGGTAGGCTGAGCCAGCCATAAAAATAAATAAATAAACAAACAAAAGTTCTGAAACAAGAAAAAAATAAAATTTAAATAAAAAATTATTTAAAAAAATTTCACTAAAAGCTGGCAAATCTGTTTGAGTAAAACTGTTTGAAGATTCAATTCCAGACCTTGAAGACACCCATGAAGCTAGGGACCAGAAAAGGAAAGATCTCTTAAAAAGAATGAACCAGGATATAATAGCTGAACAGCTTCAAGGTTATGAAAAGATGAAAAATTTAATACTAATAAGTGTTAATGAAAAAAGAAGAAATCAATTCAAATGACCTAAAAAGAATTTGGGTAGAAGTTATCACAGAAAATTGAGCATAAATAGGAAAAGAATACAACATACAGATCAGTGAGGCATGTAGATCTCCAAATAGCAACAACCAAAATAAACATGCACCCAGACATATAATAATCAAGGTCCCACAAATTCAACACATGAGCAGCATGCTAAAAGGTTCTAGAGAAAAGAAACAGAACACAATGAAATGAGAGCACAACAGAATCACAGAAGATTTCTCAAAACAATCCATAAAGTCAAGGGCGCATGGAGTAAAATATTTCAAATCCTAAAAGGAAACATTTCTGGGCTTGCCAGACAGCTCTGCAGACTAAAATACCTCCTTAGGCAAAATTTGGGACTGGGGTTTGATCCTTAGGGTGTCATGCTGGTCCCACCCCAGGTCTCACTGAGATGGCAATTGAGACTGAGGATGGTGGTGTGTGCCTCTAATATCACAGTTCTTGGGAAGCTGGAAATTGGAGGATCACTATGACTCAGAACTGGGAAGTGAGACCTTGTAGACCCTCAATTAACGCATATATATATATATATATATATATATATATATATATATATATACACACACACACACACACACACACAAAAGAAAAGAAAACTTGCAACCCAGATTAATGTGACCTGTAAAACCATCTTTCAATTTTAGTGAAGTGGTCAAATACTTCAGTGACAAGAAAACTACTGAAGAAATCCATGGCCACCAAATATCACCATGAAAAGCATTGAAAGGTATTCCAGAAAGAGATCTAAATGACAATTCCAGGAACAATAGAGGAAAGAAATCAACAAACACAGTGAGCAATTAAACACAGAAAACAGGCAACTAACTGCAGAAAAGTAGCATGACAAAATGCATACCAATTGCGGCCATCAATGTACATGGCTTAAATTCCCAAATTAAAAGACATAGACTGGCAGCGTGGATCAAGAACAAAAATCCAACAATGTTTTTTAAACAAGAAACATATTGAAGTCAAATGGAAATTCACACGCTGAAAATCAAAGGCTGGAAAACAGTATTCCATGTACTAAGAACTCAGAAAAAGTAAAGGTAGATACTCTGTTAGCAGACAATGTGAACTTTGGATCAAGAATGATCAAGCAAGATAAAGAAAGCCACTACATACTCAATAGGAGAAAGCTTCAAGAAGAAGAGATAACAACCAAAAATATGTATGTACAAAATATGGGAGCACCAACTATATAAGACGAACTTTAAAGGACATGAAAAATCAAATAACCAACAACATAATCTTAAGGGGTCCCTTAACAACATATTATCTTAAAAATGTAATCCCAGCACTTGGGAGGCTGAGGCAGGAGAATCGGTGCGAGTTCGAGACCAGCCTGGACTACAAAAGTGAGCTCAAGGCCAGCCTCAACTGCATATTGAGACCCTGACTCAAAAAGAAAAAAAAAAAAAAAAAAAAAAAAAAACATATTATTTTAAAATGATAGGTCAACTAGACTAAAAATTAACAAATATTTAGTAAAAGAACAAAACCTCTGAGCAAAAGGAGTTACTGAACATTTACTGAATGCTCCACACAGCAGCATATGAATATCCACTTTTTCAGCTGCACATGGTGTGTTCTCTAAAATAGACCATGTACTGGTCCATAGAGTACTAGTTCATTAAGTAAATGCAAGAAAACTGAAATTATCCCATGCATATTATCTGATGATAGTGTAATGAAACTAGAAATTCATAATAAAACAAACTACAATAGCCACATTAACACAGAGAAATTAAATAAGAACCTCCTCAACAACTAATGAGTCCAACATGAAATTTTAAAATCAAGTAAGCAATATCAGCAATCTGACATAAACACAACCACAACTTAGTGAAACTTATGGGACACAATGAAAGCAGTTTTGAGAGAGAAATGTATACTAGTATACTCACACATTAGGAAAATAAACAGAGAAAAAATAAATATCCTAGTGATGTACCTCGAACTTCTGGAGATAAAAGAACAAATTAATCCTAAAGCCCAAATATGTGAGAAAATTATAAAAATTAATGAATCAAACATTTGGTTCTTTGAAAGTTTAAATAAAATTGACAAATTCTTAGTCAATCTAATCAAAATAAGGAAATAAAAAAAATAAAATTCAAGCAATAAGTACTGAAAAAGGTGAAATTACTGTAGGTCCTATATAGATTTGAAAGATCACCAATAACTATTGCAAAAAACCTATTCTCACAGGATGAAAAGTCGGAGAAATAGATTCCTACCAGGTGCACACTACCAAAAGTAAAATCAAGAATATGTAAAAGTTCTCAAAAATGCAATATCAGTCAATGAAATTAAGAATTTACCTGCAAAGACATAGTAAAGGTCATGATAGGTTAATAGCTGAATGCTACAATAAATTTAAAGAAGACTTTTGTCTCAATAATCCACAAACTCTTCAGTGAAATTTTAAAAAGGATGTAATTCTCACTAATTTATTTTTGGAGGCAAATTTTGCACTGATATCAAAACTGAAAAAAGACCCAAGCAAAAAATGCAAATATGTTCCAGTCTACGTCACTAATACAAATGTTAAAATGTTCAGTAGTGTACTAGAAAATAGAATACTTAGAATCATCAAGAAAATTATATACCATGACCAGGTGGGATTCATGACAGAGATTCAGGGCTGGTTTAACATATGAAAATCTATAAATTTATTGCACCCTGTGAACAGAGGAAAAAACCCATGATAAGTGCAATAGATGACGAAAAAACTTTTAACAAAGTCTTACACTCATTAATGGTAAAAACCCCTAGAGAAAATTAGAGTAGATGGCCTATGCCTCAATCTAATAAAAGCCATGAATGACAATCCAAAATCCAACATTGTTCTAAATGGATAAAAACTGCATTTTTAATATAAAATGAGGTAAAAGTAATAATGTACACCATCACCACTCTTGTTGAATAAAGTTCTTGAAATATTATACCTAGCCACTAGACAAGAGAGAGAAAAATAAAAACAATAAGAATTTGAAAGTCAGAAACAACACACTTCACAATAGCATCTAAAAAATAAATGCTTAAGAATTAATTTAATATATAAAATGAAAGATCTATAAAACAAAATTTAAAATACTCTGAAGAGAGAGAGAGTATAGATGATTTCAGAAGATGGAAAGATATTCCTTACTCCTGGATAGAAAAAAACAACCTTGTGAAAATGGCCAGACTCCCAAAATTGATACACAAGTTTAATGCAATCCCTATCAAAATAGGGTCAGCTCATCTCACAAAGGTAGAGAAAACATTCTAAAATTCATTTGATACAAGAAAGGACCTAACAATCATGTTCATCAAAGGCAAGGCAGGAGGCATTACGATCCCGATTAAAATTTTTACTATAAAGTTACTGTAATAAAATCAGCATGGTACTTTCAAAAATGAAAAAAAAGACAGACCTGAAAATTAGTGGAATGGATTAGCAGATGCATACAGAACTATAAACACACTCAATTACCTTATTCTTGACAAAGAGTACAGAGGGTTCACTGGAAGAAAGTCTTTTTAAGAAATTCTGTTGGATAGACCAAATCTCCACATCACAAAAGTAAACTAGATTGAAGTCAATGAAATGAAAGTCAAAGTGAATTGACAGAAACACCAAATGTATAGGAAGTTAAAGTAGGTAGAAATCATAAAGACATAGTAGTACGCAGAGAGTTCATGAACAAAAACCAATCTACATGGGGGAAATTTAAAGGAGTCATCAACTGGGATCTCATCTTATTGGTAAGATTGTTCACATCAAAAGAGATCACCCACAGAGTGAAAAAGAAAACCAACAAATTGGAAACAAAAAAGCAAGGACAAAGCATCTCTGACTAGAATATACAAAAAACTGAACAACTCAAGCCCTAAAAATTCAAAGATACAATGCAAAAATGGGCCTCTGAAATGAATACACACTTTCACAGGAAGAATACAATTTACAAATAAATACATGGAAAAATGTTCCACAGTACTAGTTACTTGACAAATGTAAGTGTAAACAACACTGAGATTCCATCTTACTCCAGAAAAAATGGCCATTGTCAGAAATCTACTAATAACAAATGCTGCACAGGTGGGGGGCGGGGGGGCGTTGGTGGAACCCTTGTCTACTGTTGGTGGGAATATCAACCGGTACAATCCTTATGTAAATCAGCATGGAGACTGTAAATAAAAAAATAAAATAAAATAAATAAATTAATTAATTAACTATGTTCAAGAGTCTCACTCAACCCAGCTATTTCCCTACTGGGTATTTTTTCCAGAAGAACTGAAAACATCATACCACAGTGATATATGTGCTCCCATAGTTTTGACAAATTTTACCTCTGGCAAAATTTGTCAGAGGTAAATCTTGGAAACAACCCAAATACCCATCAACTAAGGAATTGACAAAAAAGATGTACTATTCACCTATACAAAAGAGAAATTTGAGGCTTTTATAAGTATAGTATAAGCATCATATTTCTTCCTACTGTAAGGACCTAAAAATAAATAAAATCTGAAAGTCTCAATATATATAATAAAAAGGAAAGAAATTGAACATAAGAAATAAATAATTCAGATGACAGAAAAGAAAGAAAAAAGAAAGTGGAAAATCATGTAAGTAAATACACAGGACATTTAAAATAATTGTACTACCGTTTTCTATCAGTTTTTTTTTTTTTTAAGGTCACACTTAATGTCTAAAAATTTTAGTTTGGGCCTGGCAGGATGGCTCAGCGCCTGCTTAGGAAAGCTTGGGCTGCTGCAGGGACTGCGGTTTGATCCCCAGCACCACATACTGCGCCAGTCCTGCCCTCAGGGCAGACTGAGCTGGCCATAAAAATAAATAAATAAACAAACAAACAAAAGTTCTGAAACAAGAAAAAAAAAAAATTCTTAAAAAAAATAATAAAAATTTTAGTTTGATCCGTGTCATATGGCAGCATCTGTAATCTGAGCAACTCCACTGAACAGTAATGTGTAATATAAGAATCACTGTTGAATGTCTTTTATCTTGCTTTTTTTAAAAAAAATGTATCATTTCTAATTTGCTATATATTGTTTTCATACTCACTTTAGAATAATTACTTTTAAAGATACGGAAAGTAAACAGAAAAAATTACATAGATTGTGAATAGGAAGAATTTATATTTTAACTTTTAGAACAATTTTGTCTGCCTATATCTGGTCGTCTCAGCAATAAATTTGATGTTAACAATACATACTGTAACAACCATTGTTAATTTCCAAATCTTGTTCCGAAATTCAGTACCAGTTTTTTGGTTTTGCATTGCTTTGTTTTGTCTCTGTTAAATTTTTTATCACTTTAAAATGAAAAAGAAATGGATTAGGAAATTAAACTTTAAGAGTTTGAAGTGGGCCACCAGGAGATAGCTGAGTTGGATTAGCACCTTCCTGGCAAACGTAAGATCCTGAGTTTAATTCCTGGTAAACAACAACAAGAGCAACAACAGCACACGCCCAACACACAAACATAGTTTGAAATATCTTTGCTTTGATACTAAAAGGTTTATAAATTGTAAGATTAGAGATAATCCTAATCAGAACTCTCCCAGATATCCATTATCTGCCTACTTTGGTCACATGTCAGTTTTTGATAACATGTGACTTTTTTGCCATAACTTTGAATTCCACAATATAATTTATATTGAAAACACATCAAAAATTCTCAACGTGTAAAATTAGTTGAGTAAAGGGGCCCGGCAGGATGGCTCAGTGGTCTAAAGCTCCTGCTTAAGAAAGCTTGGGCAGCTGCAGGGACCGCAGTTCAATCCCTGGCACCACATGCTGTGCCAGTCCTGCCCTAAGGGCAGGCTGAGCCGGCCATAAAAATAAATAAACAAACAAACAAATGTTCTGAAACCAGAAAAAAATAAAATTAAAATGAAAATAAATTTAAAAAATAAAATTAGTTGAATATAATCCAGTGTACATATTTCTTCATTTTTCACATGTCTAGATATTATTCTAGGATATATAAGAAGGGTAAAATATCTGGCATATAATGGCATATTTCCTATTGCATGAATAGCAATAACTTTTAGCAAATTCTCTGCAATCCTTACTCTTTGTTAGTTCACATTTTTGGGGCCCTTCACCAATTTGATGCTGCCTCCGAGTTCTTTTTTTTTTTTTAATGGCCAGCTCAGCCTGCTCCTGAGGGTAGGGCTGGCGCAGCATGTGATGCCGGAGATCGAACCGCAGTCCCTGCAGCTGCCCAAGCTTTCCCAAGCAGACGCTTTAGACCACTGAGCCATCCAGCCAGGCCCCTGCCCCCAAGTTCTTGAGTCAACTTGTCACATTTACATCTTAGTTCCATGAACTTATTTTCTACTTATATAGTTGTAGTTTTGTATTATTTTCATAATTTCTGAAAACAAGTTGAAAATGACTGAGTTTATTTACTGATGTCAGTGTCCAACTGTCGCCATTGGAAAATCACACACAAAAAAGACTTGGTGAAATTTTTTTTTTCTTTCATGTTTTTCCTCAGATTTCACAGAAAATCATCCTATAGAATTCTGTGCCAAAATGTCCCACTTACCATTTGGATGATTCTCATAAATTTTATTGGGTTGTATTTTCTCTGCAAAAAATCCAGTAAGTACAATATTCATATTCAGAGTGAATAATGCATATGTTCTATTTCTGTATCTCCACAATGTCTTGGTTGTCATGTGAAGGGACCATGTTTTATTTATTGGAGAAACTGGCTTAGACTTTCAGGCCCTGATTGACACTCACCAGACTCCTGGGCCTATGTTAAATTTCTCCCCATAAATTGTATTTCTTCCCTTTCCCAGATCGTTTAAATTCTATTTTTCTTGAAATTCTGCAAATTAAAATAGATATGTCTCACTTTGAAATATCTGTATCATTATCCTGTGCATTTTTGTATGCTTCAAATTTCAACATTTGCTGTCAGGAAAATACGCTATTTTTAATTCTTTTCTTCTCATTAGCAATTTCTCTAGAAATATTAATTTCAATTGTCTTTTAAAGTGAATGATTTTATAGTCATTATGTTATCCTCTTCCAAATTTCTTTTAAATAAATATATTTTTTTCTTTTAAAAACAAAAACTATACTTTTTTTTTCTTTTCCCCTTTCTTTTTTTTAACACTTGACACATTGCATATTGTCCTCACAATAGTTCTACAGAGCACAGTGTGTGGGCATGACCCACCTTCCTATTGATGTTGCTAAGAAAAAAAAAAAAAAAGTAATGTTCATTGAAAGTGTTAATGTTTAATTGTTTGATCAATCTTATATATCTATATCTATCAATCTAAACTTATCTGATGATGAAAATATGTAATATACTATTGTTAAATTTAAATAATAATAATAATAAATATAAACAATATTACAGAACTTCACAATAAAGTAATAAGAGATTAATGATGGTTAATATAGTGTGTATTGTTCTCTTCAAGGTAGTTGCTCAGAATATAGGCATGCATAATTGATCAAACAATGTAAACACAAGTTATTTTGCTCAATAAAAAAGAAATCAGAATCAGTAGTATAACTCTGAGATCTCCCTGTCCCTCTCGCTCTCTGTATCTCTGTCTCTTTCTGTCTCTGTCTCTCCCTCTCTCTTTCTCTGTCTCTCTCCCTACGCCTTCCTTCTTTTCTCCTTTCACCAATCCCAGTTGTTCTTTCTTTCTGAGGTATCTTTTTTCCCTTTTATGCTATCTATCGTAGACTTGCCATTTTATTTACTGTTTCAGTTTCTTACAATAGGGAGACCATATGAGGTTTATACATGCGAGTTTAATGCAGTTTTAGGTTTCACTTTACTTCTAGTAAATTTCTTTGTCATCTCCACATCTCCATCTATTCCTTTTTATTTTATTTTCTTCTTTTATTTTTATTTTATTTTTTGGCTGGCTCTGTCTGCCCTGAGGGAGGGGCTGGTTTGGCATGTGGTGCCTGGGCGTGTGGTGCTGGGGATCAAATGGCCATCCCCTGAGGCTGCTCTAGCTTGCCTAAGCAGTCACTTTAGACCACTAAGCTGTCTTGCTGTCCTTTTTATCAACTTTAATTTGCTCTCTTATCATGCTTCACCTATGAGTGATGTTTGTTTTATTCCCCAGGAGCTTTTGAAATTCCTTTCAACTCTAAGTTACTCTCTATTGAATTTATTTTTTTCAAGTCTCTAGGAGAAAATATCTTTCACCTCTTGAATTACACTGTCAAATTTGTAATGATTTTTTGCTCTTATTTTCCCCTGCTCCTTGTTTCTAACCCTGCCTCACGGAAACCATGATGGGATTAGCTATTCTTCTATGGGGCCAGGCAGTTCATCTGAGGAGGCAGCAGACAGGTGCTACAAGCTGAAAACCGTGAGCGAGAATAAACCTCTCCTCTATCTGTGGTGCCCAGGAATGCATCCCAGCTACAAGAAAAGGACACGTCAACTCATTAGAAATTAAGAGTTCTTGGGGCCCGGCAGGATGGGTCAGTGGTCTAAAGCACCTGCTTAGGAAAGCTTAGGCAGCTGCAGGGACCATGGTTTGATCCCTGGCACCACATACTGCACCAGCCCTGCCCTCAGAGCAGGCTGAGCTGGCCATAAAAATAAATAAACAAACAAAAGTTCTGAAACAAGAAAATAAAGAGATAAACAAATAAATTCTAAAAAAAAGAAAGAAATTAAAAGTTCTTTTCTTTCAAAATAATAAAATAAAACTTCAAATTTTTCATAAAGTTTATTAAATTTTTAGCAATAAAAATTTGTTTTTTGATTTCAGTATTTTTCACATTTTGTCAACTATTGATAGGATATTTTGAACACTAATTTTCATTCAACAGTTTATTTTTTGTACTATTATGTACCTCACTGTTCTGTGTGTAATGGTTTTATTCATCATATCTTTATTTTTATTGCTTCCCCTTATCGTCACTACCTACATGCTCCCTCCATCTCTACTCTTTCCTTCCTATTTGGAGAGGATGTAATTGCAAATTATAAAACTTCAAGTAATCCTTAGTTTTAAAGAAATAAGGTTCAAGGAGGAAATAGATTCACTTCAGTGTAAAAGCAGTTACAATAGAAACTCTACTTACTTTTCATAGATATTAATAATTTCTTCAGTAACATTTCTTATTTTCATGTATTATTGAGTTGTACATTAAAATTCATCATTTTCACAGTTAAAAGTCCTGGCTTTAATGTAGTTTTTCATTCACGAGTCATTACTTCACTATTCCAAATTACACAATTTATTAATTTACTCATTAATTCATTCACTTACTATTCATTAATTTAACATTTACTACATTTTCGTTATAAAGTATGGTGTCAAATGCACCTAAAAGAGATACATGCCGCACCCCTGATTCCTGTAGATTTGGGCCTCTACAGGTTCACTGGCAACGAGCTATAGACTTTTACTTAGAAGATTCCCATGACTGGTTGGACATTTTTTTTTTTTTAATTTAATTTTTTTCTTGTTTCAGAGCTTTTGTTTATTTTATTTACTTATTTATTTATTTATTTATTTATTTATTTATTTATTTATTATGGCCGGCTCAGCCTTCCTTGAGAGCAGGGTTGGTGCAGCATGTGGTGCCAGGGATCGAACAGTGGTCCCTGCAGCCACCTAAGCTTTCCTAAGCAGACGCTTTAGACCATTGAGCCATCCTGCTAGGCCCTGGTTGGACATTCTTTTGTAGCTGTTCTCAAGGTCTTAATACTTTTTGCATGAGAATCTCTGGTTTTCTTTTTTCACTGAGCATTGCAAGGTATGTACCTGGTTTTGGGTTCCAGCACACAGTATGCAACCGTATTCTGTGGTAACAGCAAAAGATGGCGAGCAACACTGCGGGTGGTAGGGCACAGAGAAAAAGCACGTTGGCATGTAGTCTGCTCACAGTTAGAATACTGTCACTCTTTTACTGCCATACTTTATCTGAAAATTCCTTGCCAGCTGCCTCTCTATAGAGCAGCCATGTCAACCTCTACACCACAGGTTGTACCTATCCCTTACCTGCTAGCAATTTGATCCCACGATATTGTAACCTTCAACACTGTTTTGTGACCTTCTGTTGTGATAGAACATAAATTTCATAGGCAATGTTGGAACATTATGTGGGGCGAGTACAGTGCATGTCCTCATGCTCTAAATGCTTTCGTAGTAGCCAGTTTTCAAGGTTCTGATCTCTGTTGTCTGCATTATACTTCGATGAAGATTATTTTTGAAAGATTAGTGTCTTTGAACATTTTGCAAATGCCTTAGCCTCTGTTGTATTGCTATTGATGAGTTGCCTAAAGTTGCCATAACAGATTAGCATGATTTCAGAAGTTTAAGTCAAGGCAAACCAAAAGAAAAGTGATATCATGTACAGGTACAAACTAGCAGGAAGAAAACAATCAATAATGTCACTTTCTTTTAATTTTATTCGTCCTAGACTAAGTGACCTCTGTGTTAGTAAAAACCATGACATCAATAACACTGTATTCCTTCCTATAGACCCAAATGCAGCACCTAGTTCCTGACTTGGGACAGTTTTCACAGAATGAACTTCTTTGCGGCTGCAAGATAAGTTATTTTTCTTTGCTAGCTGTTGTGAGATGTCAAGAATTATTAGAATGTAAAGCCTGTCGGTTTTCCTTGGATCTGGGTCCTGTTTCTCTATCTTCAAATGTAGAGATAAGGACCGAGCATCTTAAGTAGAGAGCAATAAAGCCTAAGGACAGCTGTGATGGGTTACTTGGGGCTACCTGAAACGTGGGATTCAAGGAGACAGAAAACAGCTTGTTCTAATGGCTCCTTGATCATTGTCTCTTCCCTAATTTGGAAAGATACTGGTTGTTTTCTCCCATGCTTGGAATGTTTTGAATTAGCATTTGTATTAACCTGATGTTAGGTAAATGGTGATAGAAGTAGTGGTCTCTAGTCTGCATTCCCCAAAGCAGTTATGCGAATTCTGTAGGCTGTCCTTTAGTATTCAATAAAAGTAATGTTTTTTGGTGGGTGGAGGCTCACTTTGAGAGAGACAAATCTTGGTGAGTCCTCTGAGCTAAATTCATCGGGTTTCTCGTCGTTCCTTTTGGCACCCACACCAGAACATCACAACATTCAAACAATGCATAAGGCATCAAGTCCCTTTGATGCTTCAAATCCATGACTTCACATCCTTGATGCCAAATAACTTCACAGTTTGAATTTTTATAATCACACTGGTTTACCTTTGGTCTGTATGACCTACCATTGCCTTCCTATGTTTTGCAACTACACAATTCCATCTATGAAGTTCAGTTGAAGCAGTTGCTGTTATTGTTTGGATACATAAGCAAGAAATTTTGTGATTATATGGGTTACAATTATATATATATATATATATATATATATATATATATATATATTTTTTTTTTTTTTTTTTTTTCAGTACCACGGATTGAACTCAGGACCTTGTGCTTGCCAGGTAGACACACCACTAAGCTATTGCCCTGGCCCTGGTTATAATTTTATCTTCTGCAATATAATATATATTGATTTTTTTCTTATGAAAAACATATACAAAAAGTAATGCTATTTTCGTACATTTTCCTTTGATGCTGTTCTAGAGAACATGCTACCATACGTGGAAAATGACACTTCTTCATTTTTTTTTTTATCCTGTCTCACTTTGTCCTCTTTCTCTTTAAAGTATTTATATGATACTATTAAAATGAGGCAAAACTTGCATTTCTTTTTATGATGTAAATGATTTATGATCCATTAAGAATGACAGTTACTTCCTTTAAACTTATGTAATAGCAGAGTAAAATGCTTCTACTACATAGAGTCATTGGCATACGACTTTCAGAGAGCAAAGTGCGAAGAAGGGATAGGCGACAAACCTGCAAGTTGAGTGGGTGCGAAGACATGCAGCCTAGCCCTATGCAGATATTGTGGGTCTCTATATCAGCAAAGTTAAGCTCAAAATTTTTTTAAAAAATTACAATCCATGTCTATATTGTTTAGCTATTCTTTACCAAATCTCTAAAAGTGACAGACTTTTATCTTATCCTTGGAGAAGTTGTGCATTACATCCCTTAACTGAAAAGCAATTAGAAAAACAGCAAGGATGAAAGAGGCATATCTGTGAACATTACTGTGTTTGACATTCTGTCACCAATCAAAGGCCGTATAGTCTAGGTTTTAGTGTTTCTCGTCTCCCAGTTAATAGCGAAAATAATGGAGACTGAATCCACTTGATTGAACTGTGCCTTAGTGTCTTGATATTTTCATTTCATTTTGATGGAAGGAATCAATAGCCAAGAGACTTGAAGAAAGTGAGCCTGTTAATATGCTGGGTATGATAGTGCATAGCTATAAACCCACAAGGAGGGACACCAAGGGAGAAAGATCACAAGAGTGAGTATCAACTGGACAATTAATCAGACTGTTGGAAATAAAAGCAGAAAAGACTGGGAACAGAGCTCAGAGCTAGGGCATCCCTAGGTTTGGTTCTGTTGGAAAAATCAGATAATAAGTTACCAAATGAAGAATGGTATACTCTTTTGAATGCATAATTCTATCTGAAGTAAAATTTTGTATATAGCCTTTCCCTCAAATTTTTTATGCTCACATTACGCTTTATGCATTTTGTATAGAGAAAATTAAACCTGAGTTGCTATGTTCTAATGCCTATGATATGTAAACATCTAACTTGAGCAATTTAGTGAATATTATTTAGTCACAATAATTTTATAGCAGGAGTCCCCCAGTAAAAATAATACTGAATCGCCTATTTTATGATTCAAATGACCTTAGCCTTTGTACTTAAAATATGCAAACCTAGATCAATGAAAGTCTATGCAGAGTCTGAATATAATAGAATTTAATGGTGCTTTTAATTTTAGTACTGTCTTGTTTACAATCAACTTAGTGAAGATGCTGGGTATGAATAATGAATTACAAAACAATTCTTTCCTGAGAACGTAAGCATTGGAACAATTGAACTCATCTGAAACCATTTTGGAGTTAAGCTTAGGTATTATCATGCAAATTACTAGAATCCAAATATATAGCATTCGTCCCTGAATTTCAAGGGTAACTCACACTTTTGAGCATTTGTAATGAAATATACTGTTCAATATGAATATGCAAGAAGCTATACATTTTCTAATATATAATGATTTCCATCTCTTTTAATAATAGAATATATTTCTGTTCAGTTCTGCTTTATGATGGAAAAAAGATAAGTACTTTATACCTCTTTGAAGTCATAAGGAACTCACTAAACACTTTCCTTTAAAACTTTCATATGTTATGTCAAAATTTTGTTTGCATTGTTGAAGGAGATATAATTCCAAGGCTTTTAATATAAATTATTTTGAATATGCTATTTGCTATCATTTGAAACTTCCAGAAGTTCATATAGATCTAAGAATGTGAAATGTGTGGGTCCCCTGTGTAGATGACACACACCTGGACTCTGTATGCTAGACGTTGTGAGCTGTGTTGTAATGAACATGGCGGGGTGGATATCTCCGTAGCATGCTGACTTTAAACCGAGGTGCAGTGTAATGAGGAGAGGTGTGGCCGATGTTATGACTGTTCTGTTTTCACGTCTCTAGGAATCTCTGACGATTGCCAAAGTGGCCACACATTTATATTCCCATGAGGAACACAGGAACACTACTGGGTCCTGAGCCCTTGCCAACACTTTTTTGGTTTTGTTTATATCTGATGCTAGTTGCTCTGACTAGGGTTGTGTGGAGTCTCAGAATTGTGTAATTTGCATTTTCCTGATGGCTCAATTTATTGAACGTTGTTCATCTACTTGTCATTTGTGCCTCCTCTTTTGTTGAGAAGTATTTGTTCAGTACAGTTGCCCAGCTTTTGATTGGGCCATTGGACTATTTTGCATGTCTGAGTTTGAGTTCTTTTTATATTCTGAATATATTCATCCTATGCCAAGAGTAGCTGTTAAATATTTATTTCGTTTTGTTAGTTTTCCTCCATTATGTCCACTGTTTCATCTGCTCTGCAGAAGATTTTTAATTGGATATAAGCTGCTTTATTGATTATTAGTATTATTGTGTGAACAATTAGAGTTACAGCCGGGCCTGGTGGCACACGCCTGTAATCCCAGCACTCGGGAGGCCGAGGCAGGAGGATAGGTGCGAGTTCGAGACCAGCCTGGGCCCCAAAAGTGAGCCCAAGGCCAGTCTGAACTGCATAGCGAGACCCTGTCTCAAAAAGACAAAAAAAAAAAAAAAAAAAAAAAGTTACATTCAGGAATGTTTTCACCTCTAGGCCATCAAGCATTCATTTGTTTTCTTCCTACAACTTCAAAATTTCAGGTCTTGTGCTCAGTTCTCTTAGTCATCTAGAATATTATTTTTACAGCATGGGATATGGGGTCAAGTTTCAGTCTTCTACATTTGGATATCTGTTTTTGCCAGAACCGTTTGTCAAAGAGGCTGCCTCTTATCCAAAGTAGGATTTTGGCCTCTTTGTCCAGAGTCATATGTCTGTAACTGTGGTTTTGTGTTGTGTGTGTTTATGTGTGCACACGCACACACTCTCTCCTCTCCCTTGGTCTGTGTCCGTCTTTGTTTTGATGTTAATTTTGCCACTATCACTATGTAGCATATTTTGAAAGAATATATCTCTGATGTTCCCACTTTCCTCAGAATTTCTTTTGCTGTTCGGGGTCTTTTGTGTTTCTGTATGAAATTTGGAGGTTTTCTCACTATTTTTGTGAGGAACATCACTGGTCTCTTGTTGGAATGTGTAATGAAGCTGTCAATTGCTTTTGGCTTTGTATGTACTTTGTCAAAGATAATTTTCATTTTTATGTACATAGAAAGTCTTTTTATCTTTTACTGTCTTTCTAATTACTTGGCTAATGATAATTGTCATTATAGAAAATTTTCACCCACTGTAGTTATATTCATTTATTGTTAAGGTTTCATTGATTAATTGACTGATGAAGTGATTTTATTTTAGGGAAGGGTCTACAGAGTGCTTAGGGTCTCACTACTAGATTGGACTCAGAGTTATTCACCAGTTTACAGCCTCCCAAGAGCTGGGCTTACAGGCATAGGCTGCTACTCCCAGTCTCAGTGGCCAGCTCAGCATGCCTTGGGATTAGAGCCACCACTACATGTGGTTCTGAGGATAAAACTTTGGTCCCAGCATTTGAATAAAGCAGGCACTTAGTCCACTGAGCTATCTCACCAGGACTACCTAGAAACTTCCAGTAAGATAGTTGAAAGACAAAAAGAAGAAGAAATTTGTTAAATTATCTGGGAATATATTAAAATGTCCAAGGCAATAATTTCTTCAATAAAACACTATATTAGGAGAGCTAACAAAGTGAAATAATGTATTTTGTATTAGCACATAATTTTTAAGGTTTGTTATTCTTCAGAGAATTTGACTGAGGAATATATACACGGAAATCACATGCTAACACTCAGCAACAACTCTGAACCCCACAATAGTTTTGTGAAGATATTTTCAGAATTTTACTTGAGGAAATATTGGAACATTACTAAAAGTCCTGAAAGGTGATTTGAACAAATTTGTTGGATGATTTGTGAAAGGAAGTTCTAATGTAAATCATTTGGGTCATGTCTGATAATAGGTGAACAGGATTTTCTTTGTAAACTGTTGTTTAATTAGAAATATCGTTAATCTGCCACATTTATGAGACTTTATAAGTATAAAGATTAAGAGAAATCTTTTCTTTTTTTCTTTTTTTTTTTTTTTTTTTTTTTTTTTTTTTTTTTTTTTTTTTTTTTTTTTTTTTTTTTTTGTATTTTAGAGAAAGGTCTGCAGGGTGTTCAGGATCTCTTTACTAGATTGGACTCAGAATGATCTGCCTGTTACAGCCTCCCAAGAACTGGGTTTACAGGCATGTGCCACCATGCCCAGTTTCAATTGCTGTCTTAGCACACCCGGGGGCAGGGATGGCACAGCCACATAGGGATTAAACTCCCCGCCCCTGTACCTGCTTGCAGAAACTTTAATCTGCTGAGTATTTGGCCAGCCCTTAAGATAAATCTTTAATGTAAGCTCCAAACACACAACCTGACAGGTATAAAGCAATGGATTTCTGATTGTTACTCTATGAGTGCTGACATTGTTATTGATGAATTGAGAGATACTGCTGTATTATCAGCCCGAGTATGCACCTTTTGAGTATTTATAGAGGGTTGAACTAGCTATACAACATTTTAGTGAAAACTTTTAATATGTACCATTCTAACACATTATAATAAATAAGAGTAAGAAGTAAAGATTTCATATGTGCTTTTTAAAATATGACTTTTTCATTCAAGGTCAAGTGAGTATTATATGATTAGTTATCAGATTAAATTGAGTCCCTCGCAACATTTCTGGTGAACACAAAGTTTAAATTCTAGGAAATGTTTATTATAATTTTATTTGAAAGCAAATGACTCTCCTTGTCTAATAATCAAATTCATATTTACTCTACTAATGGCTTTTTTGTTGCTTAAATTTATGATGTCATTTTTTATGGTTGCATCAATTCTGTGTTTCATTTTACTTAATGAAAAACTTGGTTTTTGAAGACTAATATTCAATTATATTGAATTAATCATAATAGAGTTAAAAATTGCATGTCTAATTTTGCTATCAGTATAATTCTTTCCTCTAGGAATGATTTTGTGATGATTGCTTCCTTTTCAATTTCACTGAAGAGTTTGAGGAGTATTTGGATTAGATCTTTTATAAATTTCTTATAGAATTCAGCAGCAAATCAATCAGGATCTGGACTTTTCTTAGGCTGTAGTTTTTTAATTACATTTTATATTTTATGGACTGTTATTGGGTTACTGAGAATTCTTATACCTTCTTGATTAAGGTTTGATAGTTTGTACCTTTCTTGAAATCTTTCCATTTCATCTGTGTCTTCAATTTGGTGAGAGTAAAGATTCTCAAAGTAGCTATTGATGATCTTCTGGATCTCCACTGGTCTGTGTTAGTGTAATCAGTTTCATTTCCTATTGCTTGAATTTGAGTTTGTTTTTTTTTTCTTTCCTCTTTTTGACAAGGTTAACTAAGGGCTTTTCAATTTTGTTTAATTTTTCAAAGAACCAGCTATTTGATTCAATAATTCCTAGTAGTGTTTTCTTTGTCTCGACTGAATTAATTTCTGTTCTAATTTTTATAATTTCCTCCTGTCTTTAGCCTTTGGATTTGGTTTGCTCTTCCTTTTCTAGATGATCTATGTTGCAGTATTAGAGTATTTTATTTGTTCCATCACTGTTTTCTTAATGTATGTGTTCGTAGCTATAAATTTCCCTCTAAGAACTGATTTCATAGTATCCCATAAATTCGAGAATGGTGTGTTCGAATTTCATTAAACTGAAGATGTTTTTTAATTTCTTGTTTAATTTCCTCTGTAATTCTTTGTTTATTGAGGAGGGTGTTATTTAATTTCCATGTATTTCTGATTTTTTTTATGGTTTCTTTTGTCATTTATTTCCAGTTTCATTGCACTGTGATCAGATATTTGTTATGACTTATGTCTAGTTGTCCCCCCAAAGCTTCATGTAATCATGGGAGGGGACTTCTCGAGTTTGGGACATGATGCATGATGCCTGGGATTATGTGTTTTAGTACTGATGCAGTTATCTGTCTGAGTACAGCTGGGATTATGGGTGTAGCCTAGAGTGGATAGGCTAAGGCACAGAGCCTGATTGGAATATGAAGACAGAAGTAGAGAAAGACTCAGGCTGTTGGTCTGCTGCCCTGATTGGTTGGCTGCCTCTGTCATCATTTTGTTGCTATTCTGCCACCATGAACTGGATACTCTCTGCTCTATTCCACTGAGCCTTAGGCCCATTGAATATGGACTGAAACCTCCATACCCTGTGAGCTAAATAAACCTTTCCTTCCTTCACTTTGGGTGTTGGGAATTGATCTCAACAATGAGTAAAAAGTAACTAAGATAATATTCATGGATAATTTCTGTTTTCTTGTATATATTTAAGCATGATCTATGGACTTGTGTGTGCTCTATTTTAGAAAATGTCCCATATGCAGCTAAAAAAAGTGTATTCAGAAGTGAGTGGGTGGAACACTCTGTATATGTCCACTAAGTCCAGTTGTGTCAAGTTCTGATTCAATTCTGTTACTTCTTTGCTGATTTTTTGTCTGCTTGACCTATCTTTTTGGGATAAAGGGGTATTAAGGTCTCTTGTTAAGCTTGTGGTATTGGATATTAGATTTTTCATGTCCACTAAGATTCGTATTATATATAGCTCAGTGCCCCCATGTTGAATGCATAGGTATTTATGATTGTTACCTCTTCATCTTTTATTTTTTTTCTTGTTTCAGAACTTTTGTTTGTTTATTTATTTATTCATTTTTATGGCCGGCTCAGCCTGCCCTGAGGGCAGGGCTGGCGCAGCATATGGTGCTGGCGATCGAACTGCGGTCCCAGCAGCCACCTAAACTTTCCTTTAGCAGGCCCTTTAGACCACTGAGCCATCCTGCCAGACCCACTTCTTCATCTTTAATTTGTTCCCTAACCAGTATGTAATGACTGTCTTTATTTCTTTTGATCAGTCTTGGTTTGAAGTTCAGACTATCTGCAAACTGGATTGCTAATCCTGCTTTTATCTCAAAGTTCTGGGGCATGCAGTATTGTTTTCCATTCTTTGACTTTCAACCTGTGAACTTCTACATGAGTTGTATAAAGCATATTGTTGGATTTTGCATTTGTATACACTGTGCCAGTCTATTTTTTTATTGGACAATTAAGTCAATCTACCTTGATGGCTGTAATTAAATGTATTGAATTTTATTTGACATGTTTTTTACCTACTATTGTTTTCCCCTTTTTCTCCTGTGTTTATTTGCTTGCCATGTTTACCCTATTTGGTAAGTTCTTTCTGTTCTCATTCATGGAGTTTGGGTCTTTTTTTGTCCATCTTTAAAATATCTTCTAGTAGTCTGCGTAGGCTTGGCTTTGTCATTGAAAATTTGTTGAGTTGTCCTTTGTCATGGAATTATTTCACTTATCCATCAAACTTGAAAGACAGTTTTTCAAGGTATAGCATTCTGTGCTGGAATTTGTTTTCATATAGGACTTGATACACTCTGCTCCATACCTTTCTTCACTTCACGGTTTTTGAAGAGAAATCAGCTCTTATTCTGATGAATCTTCCTTTAAATGCAATCTGTTAATTTTCTCTAGTAGCTTTTAGTATATCATTCTGCTGGATTTCTGGAATCTTGACTATTATATGTCTGGGTGTCTTTTTAGTTGGGTTGATGTTATTTGGAGTTCTGTATGTCTCAGGTACTGAACATTAGGTTATTTTCTCATATTTGGGAAGATTTCTGCTATTATTTCTCAGCATATTCTTCTCATATCATTTTATTGACTCCTTTCTTGTTGATGCCTATTAATCTCAAGTTGTTCATCTTTGTATCGTCTTGCAGATATTGAATTATATTTTCCTACATCCTGGTTGTTTTTTAGAGATCTTTTCTTACCTTTTCACTAGCAACAACCATATCTTCAAGATCTGAAACTCTATTTTTACTTTTGTCCATATGGTGTTGCCTGCTTGTGATTTAGATTTTATTCTCCTGTATATCTCTTTGAAACTGCTTCATTGATCTATTTCTTTTCTATATTGCTCATTCAAGGATTCCATCATTTATCTATTATCCTCTAATTTTTTCTGTGTCTTCTTTAGAATCATTTATTATTTCTTTCATTATAATTATCCTTTCTTTTTTGACTTCAGATATTATTTCTAATCTGATTTCCTCTCTACCTTTCTGCAGTTGTTCCTTTACTTTAGATGCTATTAATTCATAGATTTTTTTTTTTACTTCAGAGGTTATTTCTGATCTCATTTCCTCCATACTTTACTGTATTTTCTTTTTTTTTTTTTTTTTTAACTTAAGACAGTATTAATTCACATTGAAGGTGAAAAGAGCCATGAATTATTCTACTCACTGTTTTACAGTTCTTCAGGTCAGATGTTTGGGTCAGCATCAGTGATCTAGAATTTCAGGTAGGGGCCCCAGCCATGTTTTTTCCTCGTTGCCCTTGGGAACCATTTCTTAATGTTTGAGTTTCTTTTTGTTTTGATTTTTTTTTTTTTTTTTTTTTTTTTTTTTTTTTTTTTTTTTTTT
>PVJA010031930.1:0-24524 GCA_004027025.1 Myocastor coypus
AAAAAGAAAAAGAAAAACAAGAGAAGGAGGGTAGGGAAATTGTTTTAAGTAAGATAATGAAACCCCAAGTGATATGAAAAAACAAGCAATAAAAAAGGTAAGTCTGCTCAATTTAAAGTGCTTGATATGTAAAAAAAGAAAAAAAATGTATCCACATCCTATGAAGAACTCCTGTAAATTAATGAGAATGAAACAGGGCCGCTCACTGCCACTGCTGGACAAAAATTCCACAGGATGTCTCTGGAAGGGAAGACTGAATGGGCCATAAATATAGGAAAACATGCTCAGCATTAGCACGGGGAGAAATACAATTAACCCATAAGGAGTCACAGGGCAGCCTCCTCAGGCAGCAAGACCCTGACAGAACATACTGCTCTCTGAGGAGAACAGGAACTCTTGACACCACACGGGGGCTGGAAATGGGTCAGACCACCACAAAAAAAGCTTTTCAGCTGCGCCTATTAAATATAAGATTTGTGTACTTTCTCACCCTAAAGCTTGCTACATTCTATTCCAGAGAGACTTTTATAAACAGTCGCAAATAAATATATACCAATTAGGTATAGCCCAGAACTATAGGTGAGATCAAAATTGAGAAAACAACCAATTATCTGTAACCAAGTGGATAAATCAACTGTTTTATTCATGCCATGGGCTATCATACATAATTCAAAGCAAAAATATTACTCTTGAGTGAAAAAATTATATTGCAAAAGGTTACCTACAGCAGGACACCAATGATTTAAATTGTAAAACACATAACAATTTCTACATATTACTCATGCATACATACACATGTCGAAAACCTATCAAACATTCATGAGAACAACAGACACCAGTTGTGGGCTACAGCTTACCACTGGGGAGAGAACTATAGAAGGAGAAACAAGGAAAATGATGAGATAGAGCTGTAGTTGTACTTGTAATCATTTTAAAAAGGTGATGGAAAGCAACAGGAAAGATGCCAGTAATTATTAACACCTGATGGGGAGGTGGACAGGAGTCGGTTATACCTTTTTCTGGACTTTTTAGATATGCTGGTACACAGTTGCTATTGAGTGGGTCACAAATGTCCCCTAAAGGCTCATTTATTCAAAAGTGAGGAGTTTAGGAGGTTAGATCATGAATGCACACACTTATCTGTGGATTGATCCATGGAGGAATTTCTAGCTGAACAGAGCCGGCTGCTAGGGGGCAGGGCCTTGACGGAAGTGGGCAACAATGCTGCGACCTGAGGGTGTGGGCGTGGCCTGGACCCCAAGCTCTTCTCTCTTGCTGCCTGGCTACCTCATCGCCTGTGCTCTTCCTTCTGGCCTGTGACCTGAGCAGCTGGGCTGACTCCTCCAAAACCATGAACTGTCATAACTTTAAATCCTTCCTCTTTTATGTTGTGTCTGTCCAGTGTTTGTCCCAGCAACAGAAAAATAATCAAGTCCATGGACTACTTGTAAAAAGTTTCGAATTACCATTTAAATGAATTTTGCTTTAAAAAAATTATTAGAGTGTAGAACTCATCTATCTGCGTCAAAATCAGTGGTTAGATTTCTTATATCTATTATTACTCTGTGATGAAAGAACAATTAACGACAAATGTATGTTTAAAAATAATGGGCTCATTCTAAATTACCCTTGCACAATCCTGCTCTGCTTTTTGCTGTCTACAGATACAATCTTACAACAGCCAAAATGCAGTCTTTTTAAAAAGTGCCCATTAGTCAAGTAAGTGGCTTCCAAATAATGAAACCATTTTGTTCTCAAATGGATAAGAAAAAAAATAAATCTAGTGATGTCTGATAGCCTAAAATAGACAGGGAGGTGTGATAGTAATATTAATGTATATTATGAGTTGAGATTTAGAAACGCATATTTTATTATTAAGGTAATCACCAGGAATAATTACTTACTAACATAAAAATTCAATAACCAGTATCACAAAGGATTCTTATAATAGTATCTTAAGATTCCACAATTTGATTCAGTAGTTTGTTGTCTTACTCTACAGGAAGGAAATCTGGATACATTCAAAAGGCGCTTATGTTGCTATGGCTGTCTAACACATGGGCACACGCTCATCCCACAGTTCCTCTCTCATGGGCCAGCTGGATTCTCCATTCAGGGTCTCCTGGGCCAAAATCAAGATGCAAGCTGTCTTTGAGTTATTTATTCCTTACTTGGACAGCAGTTTCCTTCCACGTTTCTACAAGTTGCTTAGAATTCACTTCCTCCAGCTACAATGGAGGATTCCCTCTTCCCCAATTGCTAACTTGCTGCTGGCCAGGACCCCACCCAGCTCCCATGGCCTTACCCTATGGTCATGTGCAGCACCAAAAATGTGACCTTCCCTAGGGCCAAGAAGGAAAACATCTTCCTGTTTCTCCTTCTTTCAAAGGTCCACAGGGTTGGATTGGGGCTATCAGGATGATCTCCCTTTCATTAAACCAGTGACAACTGATTAAAGACCCTTAATTAGGAGGTATGATTAAAAAATTGATTGGCACCACATGCTGCACCAGTCCTGCTCCTGGGTGCACTGAGCTGGTGATGGAGTCTGGACATAGTGGCACACACTGTACTCCCAGCACTAGGGAGGCAGAAATCAAGAGGATCACTATGAGTCTGAGCTGCTTCGTGAGACCTTGCACAAAAAAATAAAATAAAATAAAATAAGATAAAATAAAATAAAAGACTTTTTAAAAAATGAAAAATAAGGTACATACTTAAGTTTAAAAAATATTGCAGTATAAAACATATTGCCATGCGTCTACTTCAAAATATTCTCCTTACTTAAAACACACCCCACTGTTCTTCCACTTTCTCAAGAAGTTTGCAGTTAATGTGAACAACTTATGTCAAATAAAATCATTGTGTTGTGTCTTTATCTATTTAATTCAGCCAACCTGGTACCATATGACTTCTGGCTCTTCCCCAAAATAAAAATGATCATAACAGACTGGTGTTTCCAACTGGCTCAGGACAGTGAAGCAGCCACAACAGGACCACAAAAGACATTCACCAATTAGGATTTCCAGAAGGGTGGCAGAAAGTGGTAAGCACGGTGGATGAATTGTATTCAAATGACAGGAAGTATTCTGAGGGAGATCCACGTAAGTGCCTCTCACGCTAATAGCTTTTTAACATAAACATTCACCACACTGATCTGCACCTCACACACTGGCAAAATCCTTTTGCATACAGCATGACATGATCCCACAGAAGTGACGCTGCCTTGGTTACAACCTGAGGTCACACTCTAGGGAAGCCCAGGTACAGGACCTGTAACCTAGGGAGTGGAAGCCTTAGGGCCACTCTATAATTCTGTCCACCATGCATGGGTAGGTCATTGTCCAGAGACTGAACTGTAAAAGCTAACCTTGAAATCTCAGGAGTCCTCTAGAAACTTGGAAAAATAGAACTAGGATATTTGTCCTTTGAAAGTTGCATAATTTTTAATCTCACAAGAGCCCAGGACCCAGCCCAGTAGTAGGGAACTTACTCAGATGACATCTCCTGAGTGGGTAGATGCATGCCTGATTTATTTATTTATTTATTTATTTGTTTGTTTGTTTGTTTGTTTGTTTGTATAAGGACTCCTAGCGATCTTCCTGTCTCAAACTCCCCCCCATTGGGATTACAGGCATGCACCACCACGCCCAGTTCTGGTGGCCAGCACAGTGCACCACAGGTATGGGGTCTGGCACAGCATCTGGTACCAGGAATTGAACCTAGACTCTTGCACTTATCAGACAGGCACTTAGACCACAGAGCTATCTCCCTAGCCCAAGCCTGATTTAGAATAAAGGCAGCTCAGTCTTCCCAGCCAATGTCACACATATAAGGCATATAAATACATGCACAGTAGAGAAGGGAATCAGTGCTTCATGGCTATGTGGGCTGGAAGCCAGCTCTACCTGGCTGGCTTAGCTAACCACCATTATCACCCTCATCTTCATTGTGGTCTATTATTAGAATTTAGGGCACTGTTTCATTCATGTACAAAGAGTTCATAACAATATTATAAAAGGTTACATAAATCAAATCTTTCAGCAACTCATGAGCCACTTCTAAAATCCCTTGAAGGGGCTTTTTTTTTTTTTTTTTTTTTTTTTTTTTTTTTTTTTTTTTTTTTTTTTTTTTTTTTTTTTTTTTTTTTGCAGTAACATTGAAGATCTTGGTTTCAGATCTAATTGTGGTATTCTAAAACTATATAAACTAAATCCTAAAACTCTCAAGTCTATTTGTAAGCTGTGAATCTTAGCTAAAATTACCCCTGGGCTTCTCCACAAACAATGGCTACAGTTGCCTCTGTGCCACCATTTATTCAACTTGTCAGTCAACTTGTACCAAGATTTTATAAGAAAATAGTTAAGGAATTATAAAAGACTTAGTTTAAGAAATACACTATATCTTAGCCAAAAGGCCAAGAAGCCAATTAATTTAAGCAATAGACACCATAGTATTCTTTAACCAAAACAAACAGACAAACATAGGATAGGAAAGAGGAAAGAAAGAGGCAATGTAAAGTCCAAGTATAAAGATTTAAAAATTGAGTGGTATATTTTTAGTTATTAAGAAAGGTTGAGGGCTGCGGATGTAGCTGAGTGGCACAAGTGGCTGCCTGGCAAGCTCAAGGTCCTCAATTTCACTCCCCGTATCCCCCCAAAGAAAAATGGTTGGAAATTAAATAGGAAATATGAGCTGGGCATGGTAGCTCACTCCTGTAAACCCAGCACTAGGAAGCCTCAGGCAGGAGGATCAGCAGCAATTCAAGGTCAGCCTGGGCCACGCAGCTTCTGCGTGGCCAAGGTCAGCCTAAATTGCATAGCAAGACAGTACCTAAGGAAATATAACTCGCTGAGACTGACTATGGGCAGAAACTTTGTAAACTGTCTTTTTGGGATAGCATATTTAGTGTTCATTACACAGTGGAATAGGTGGGGTATGTAACCCAGCAAAGTCCAGCGCCTGCTATGTATATAAAATCAAGATACAAGGTATGAAGCCATACATATTTTACAAGTAAAACTGTACTCCGAAACTCAAATGTTTGAAGTACATATACAGCAGAATGTCACTATTCTGTTAGTAATAGGATTCTGATCTTCATTTATGCTTTTCATTTAATGTCTCCAATGTGCCTAATCTGTTTACATAAATGTTTAAGATAGTTGAGATTTTATATCTACTTAAGAGCTGTAGATACTAAAGAAGAATGTTTTATGAAAGTTGTATCTAATTATTAAGATAGTAATTTCTTTTTAATAACTAAAAATCAGAACCTAATTAAAACACTCACAGACCTAAATTTGTAAGAAAGAGGGCACCATGCATCCAGAAAGGAAGAGGCTGGGAGTAGAGCCGTTGCTTAGCATGTTCTAGGCCCTGGGTTCTTTCTCAAGCACCAAAAAAGGAAAGAAAAGACAAGGAGAAAAAAAGGAGAGAGGAGGAAAAGGGAGTGGAGGAGTGGACAGAGTCCAGGGAAACAAAAGAAAGTTTTAGAAAGGTGACTGGGCCAATGTAGTTGATTTTGGTGAAGAACAGATAGAATCAAATACAATGAAGCTACACAGGAAAGACAAGAAAGAAAAATTAAACATAACCTAAAAGACCAGAGGACACGCCCTCCCAGAGATCCCTGCCTCAGTGGTCTATGTCTTCCCAATTGTAGCTTAAGATACCAGCAGTGACGAGCCATCATCCTGCGTGCAAAATTCCTGAACCAATCAACCAGCAAGTGTAACAAATCGTCTCCAATGGAAATGCACAGTTGTCTGGGCAGCAACAGATAACTAAAGCAACAGGGACCAGAACAATGACCACACAATAATTATTACATCATCTCTGATCACAGTGGGAAGAATGGAAGCCCTGGGTGACCCACATATCACAATTGCCTCCACCGAACAGGTACATGAGGAGTATCTTCCACAGTGGAAGTACAGGATCACTTTCCCCTCGCTCCAGCCTTTCTACCCCACTCTTACTTTCACTTGTTTTCCCTTACCATGTTCTCTTTTCACATGTGCATCCTTGTGCTGACCTTGAGTGACTGATGTACTGTTCAAAGGCTATTTATGATGCCACTAAATAAATAGTTATTGAAGACTGTTCCAGCCGTTAGGACATAATGATGAGGAAATCTAGCTTTGCTTTTGATTTTAGAGAACAAAGAGTGTAAGGACATGAAATTCTCCTAGTGAACATTTTTAAACTATAATGCAAAAAGAAAATGGACCAATACTACCAATAACAAAAGAAGCCATTTGAACTAATAAAACAACTGTTGTTTCATGAATCTTTTTTTAACCTTCATACACACACAACGTACATGTTATATCTTCATTTCAAAACTTTGAGAAACACCTAATAGATATTCAAAAATAAATTTCAGTGGTGAGATTAAAAAAAAAAAAAAACAGGATTGAGCTGAAAAGATTTGTAGTGAAGTTTCTAGCTTTGGAACAGATGATAAGTTTCATAGAGACTTTCTTGGAATCTCTGCTGATACTCCCCAGTTTTTGCATCTGCTGCTGTTAGTTTTGTTTGGAAAGAGCGATCTGGTGTTTCCAGGGTCATCTGTGGTCAAGAAATGTCAGTCTTTGGAGGAAGCGCATGTGTCATTCCTTCTGATGCTGAGCACTAACGAGTTAAAACGTTCCGGTGCTCGAGTCAATCTACTCATTGTTTCAATAGCTGAACTGGAGAACATGGAATTATCATGACCCCTGGCATTTATCTTTGCCTGGAATTCTAGAAGCTGTCCTATCTTACCAAACACAAGTTAGAGGGCCCAAGCAAAATAGTTGGCTGCCTGTAATCGTCTTGTTCTAGCCTGTATCCAATAGTCAGTGGTAAACATTAAATAACATGTCATAAAACCCACTGGCTTGTGAGTAATACTGGTGGCAGTCACTGCTCTCCTCTCCTGAGCGCCCTCTCATTTACGTGACTCAACTTGGCCTGTCTTTTTTCTTTCATCCTAAAATAAATACATGGGCTTCCAAGTCCTCTCCAAAAGAAAAATACCAAGTGATTTAAAATGATAGCATCCATCCAATACTTAGAGTCTAACTAGAAAATTTCAAAACCACCCAAAAATGTTTTTACAGACTTCAGAAAGTCTACTATAAGCTGAGCCTGAGTCACTAGACTATGAAAGGCATCAGGATGGGGAAAGGTGGCACTGACAGAGGGGACGGGTTGGTCGAAGCTCAGCTCTAGGGCTAGGCAACTCCTGGGAAAAGTGGAACAATCTGAAGGGTCTGGTTTGTGTGTGCCAGAGGGTAGGACCCGGTATTCTATTTCAATCACCCTCCAGCACACCACATGCTGGGCCTGTCCTAGGCTACCATGCCGTTCAGGACTGACCCTTGCCTTCTATTCCAAAGACTAAACAGGGAAAATCCAATGTGCTTTTAAAGTAGTATCAATGCTATAAATAATGTTTTAAATTTCTAATTAGAGAAATCCAAAATATCAGATCTGGGGGCCAGGGAGGAATGACATTAAAATATTTTTAGTTCAACCTTCATATGTTAGCTGCTCCAAAATGGCTTAGTTCCAAGTAATCTTCCTGTTGGCCAAAGATGTCATCTCCAGGCTTTGCTTGTAGGCGTTTGCTGTCATCGTATGGACACAAAATTCTGACCATAAATAGTTGTGCCTACTTGTTCTTTGGCTGTTGGAAAATGTGTCAGACAGGATAACGGGACTCTGCGAGTCTTTCCTTCCTTCAGGGAGACAGGAGGTGAGGAACAGAGATCAAGGGCAAGGAGGCTTCTAGCCTTCCAGGACCCTCTGAAGTGTGCGTGCTGACCAGCCCCTGTCCTCGAGACCAGTGCCTGAGAGAACTCCTGCCTGGGGTTAAAGGCTAGAAGACAGTAGGCCACTGAATACTGCTGGATCTTAGCTACAGAAGAAATAAAATAAAACTGCTTTTTCACAATTGAAAAACCACAAAAATTGGGATAAATGAACTCGCAGCCACCTATTGATTCCTAGAGGTTATTTACTATAATGAAAACAAAGTGGATAATGTTAAATTTGACACTGCATAGCTACTAGATCATCTACACAATGCTGGCTGCCTTGTATACTAAAAGGTTCCATGGTCTACAACACTGTTTTCCCTTCCTATCACTATTGCTCAGAACTAGAGAAAATTTCTTGCAGCTGGCCATGTTCTCTGAAATATGCCATTCCTTTTAAGTAGGAGATATAAAACCATGGGATGAGGTTTATGTCTTTGTCACATCTCCTGAAAATTTAAAATGATCAATATCTTAACACAGCACAGATTTGAGAGGGGTGTGTGTGTCTGTGTGTGTGTGTGTGTGTGTGTGTGTGTGTGTGTGTATGAGTGTATCTAGTTTGGAAACAATAATCAGTTGTGAGGGACTGAAAACACACTTCTTAAGCACTGTTTTAAGACTCTACAAGGATCGTTAAGACTGATTTATTCACTCTGCAATTTCTCCACTGTGAATCATTTGGAGGGGTGAGTGCCGACTGGTAATTGAATTAACCAACATCATACATAATTTATTAAGTGGCTAACTATAGCTTTTATCTTACAAAGAAAACAGCATCACATTAAGTTGACAATCTTTAATCACCTAAGTACTATGTTCTAGGAACCGCATGAGGCACTACAGGGTGTGAAACACATGGGGATTTTTTCCCCTAATGGTAAAGCACTAGTGAGAACCCTGCTAGAGAAAAATAAAGATTACCACACACATAGTTAAGTGACAATTCAAAATAATAAGAGAGAGATCAGAGTCCTGTCTACTTAAGAAAGGAAACTAAGAGTTAATAAACTAAAAGGGTAGTGACCCAAAGCAGCAAAGAAGACAGTAGAAACGTAGAAAAGGTTGGATTAAGACACTGATCTCCAAAATTGGGGCTAAGATTATTTAAGGCCCAAAGCCATCTCTTCTTGCAATTCAGTTGAAGATCGGTAGGGAAATGCTTTGACCTGAATATACTCCTCACCCCTCAGCTCGTGTTAGCAACTGAATTCCTAGCATCTCTGGGTTGACAGTGAGGTCTAACACAACAGCAGTGGCGGAGTTCCACGGCCAGGACAGGAGTGGGTCACAAAGGTTAGGAAGCTGAAGAGTGGGCTTGTTATGAAATCAGTCCTGCCAGGAGTGAAGGCACATGCCTATCATTTAGGATGGGAGGCTCAGGAAAGAGGACTTCCAAGGTCATGTTCAAGGTCAACCTGAGCTACACAGGGAGTTCAACACTTGCCTTCATTATATAGCAAGACCCTTTCCCAAAAGAAATCCAAAAATAAAAATTGAAAGTCAAAGCCAGTCCTGCCCTCTCTTGCTGGCTCTACTGGTACAGATGATATAAGCAAGAAAGCTCCGGAAGAGTGTGGCTTCTTGTCCTTGTACCCTTTGCTCAGCCTCTAGAAGCGTAGGACATCATTTTATCTCCTTTAATCAGTTACTTCAATGTGTGATATTCTATTAATCCACTACAGTGGATTTAAGGCAGGAGAGGGAGGTCAGTCCCTAAAGTGCAATTAGAGATACTCCCTAGTTAGCAACCTTCCTTGTTTAATGATCTTTTGCATTTATGACCAGCGTGCACTGTTCAGATTTATGATCCATCTTTCTCTGTACAGTTTCAGCATCTTGTTTACAGAGCCTCCGAATCTTTTTCCTGTACAGTATACCTTGTTTGTATAGTCTAATTTTTGCTAATTGTACTCTACAGTACAGAACTTGACATTCTGTCACACATTACAGTACTGCATGGGAGAGTTATGCAAATAAAAGCAAAGACATCAAACTGGAGTTTCCTTCCACCACTTCCTTGTTCTGAATATTCTAATGTACGCACTGTAAACATTTCCTCATTTAGTAACCAATTTAATTCAGCAACCTGGTCTCAGGAATGGAACTTGGTCATTCAAGGTGCAATGACTGCATTTTAGTGATGCTTGCTTCTAGCTCTGTGCTGGTCAGCTATTCATCTCCCTGGGCAAAGGGGGACTGTCATTTTACCCCTTCTTCCCCAACACCTAACTCACTCAGTACCCAACCACATAACAGGCGACAAACAACGAAAGTGGGCAGAAGAGTCCAGGTTAGTAAAGCTACGGGAAAGACACAGGGTGGCTAGACTCAGGAAGTGCTCAGGCAATGTGACACAATGCTAGCAGGGACAAGAGAAAGAAAACATCGGCTGGGCTGCACTGGGAGACAGGGTGATTATCAGGTTAATTAAAGAGAAAGGGCTCACTCTCCCTGCCACAGTAGAAACCAATCAGAACATCGCCCAATTCAAAAAGCTCAAGAAAGGAGCACTTGTTTTCTAGACAGAGATAACTCAAAATGGGGCTTTTCGCCTATGCAGGAGTATGGGGAAAGACTTTGGGGATGATCGCACTTCTGGTGGGGCTGGTTCCACCAGAGCTATGGGATCACCTGTGTCTGTCACAAATATGAGCCTCAGGACTCACATCCTAGATCTACCTGTTGGTTTCAGAGCTGCAGCTTTGGAATAGAGATGTGCAGGATGAAAACAGCAGAACTTTGTTATCTAAAACACAATGCACCACAGCAATTCTGCAAATATACCCAAAGTCACCACACTGCAGAGTGTATGTACTTCAGGTTTAAAGTGGTGTGAATTATATCTTGGTCCCAATGTTTATAAAACAAACTGTAAGAGTTCAAGTGTTACTGCAAGATTTTTCAGTACATGTGGAATCAGGTGGATCAAACTATAAACTTAAATTAATCAAAAATATGCATCAAAGGACCCTTCAAAGGGTCACCTTTCAGTCACTGGATAGTATCAGTTCATCCAGCTCTAGACTGAAACCGCTGTGGGGAGGAGGACTGCATTCTAGTTGTTTTTCATTCCAGCATGTACTGATTTATCAAATCTGGGCAAATACATTTCTTACCCTTACACTCCCCTTCAAATAGTGCAGATATTTTCTAATTACTTTTACTGTAAATAAATACTTGACATTAATAGTAGGAAAGTCTGAACTTTAAAGAGGAATTTTAAATTGTATACAAGTCAGATGGGCAGGTAATCAAGTATAAATATTATCATTATAAATATAAATGGACAAATTTATCAAGAAGATGTCACTTTGGAAATAAAGAGAAAATTAGGCAGTTTTGTTCAGCTGTGAAGTATCATTATAATCCTTAGCCAAGTTGTCAGAGACAGAACAGGAAGCTTTTTGAAACCTAACATTCCAAGACTGTTATGTGGCTCTATTTTTGCCTTAGAATCAGAAATGCTACCAGCAGTTATTGTCAGTCTCTGTGTGTATTTTAAATAACCCTTCAATTCTTTTTTTCTTTGAGATAGCATCTCACTGTGTAGTTCTGGGTGGGTTTGATCTCACTATGAAGCTCAAACTGGCTTCGAATTCACAGCAGTGATCCTGCCTTGTACTCATTCATGAGTCTGGGGATTACAGATGTGCATCACCAAGGCCAGACCACTTTCGAATTCTTTTCCTCTGCATAGTGAGCTTTCTCTACCACACTTTCTTCCATAGACTGGCATTTCCTACCAATGGTTGCTACCATACATTGATAGTATATTCAGAGCAAACACAATCTGATCATTTGTGGTCAGATTCAGCTTAAGGTCATCCTTAGGCTTGCAGAAGCTCTTAGAATACTAAGTTCAGAATGCTTAGAACACCTTTCAAGGAGAAGCAGTCCTGGAGCAAAACTCTCCAGCCAGCAGTGGTACACCTCACTCCAGCTCTCCACAGGCCTCTCTGGCCACTTTCAAGCTTCTTTCCACAGTCCTCTCTTTCTTAGATCTCTCCCTAAGTAACACTTCCTCCAGGCTTTGTGACCTCCCAATATTATAAGCAGCTAAGCCAAATAGTAATATACAGTCAGAGAGGGACTGAGGCCTCAGGAAGTCAGCACAAAAATAAAGGCATGAGAAATGTGGTTCTAGGAGCACATGAAAAAAGCTAGAGCTCAGGATGGAGAGGCAACAGCCAGGCCTGCCTGCCTCCATAAGAGACAAATGACAACTTAACGTTATACTGTCATCAGCACCACCTGGTAACTAAGTACAGATAAGTGTCAGTCTCCTTGGTGGTTGGCCAAAGCAACTGGACCCATTCCTTCCCAAAATGCCTTTGTTCTTCCCATGTATCCTTGCTACATGACTTGTCTTCCTATCCGATCAATATCAGCAAAGAGGCAATACTCGTGATCTCCACATTGTACCCACACTGCGACTTTGCTGTATAAGTTAGCCCTGACAAAGGGCCTTCATGGTCACCCACTCAGGAACCCCTCTCACAAATACAAGAACTATTCTTCTTCCCCTCATTTCCAGTAGAATTCTCCTAACTTTTTTGTTCAGCTTGCAACTGCATTCCCTGATGCTGTGAGACCACACACTTGGTAACCTGGCATCTGACCAATCAAGACTTGCATTTATCCTCTATCACCAATACCCATGTTTGTCCTTTAGTGCACTTCCCATCATTCGAATGAGTCAGTAGAAGGTAGATTACTTGTCTGGAAGGATTAGGAGACCTGGCACTCTCCAAAACTTAACATAAAGCTCTTCCAAGACTTTTGTTTTGAGCTGCTGCACTCACACAGGGCCTTTTCCTTTGAGCATGGCCATTTCCTTTGGACAACTGTGGCTTAAAAACTAGCAGACTGTGGGACAAGAAGCTGTCTACAGAGTTCCTTGTTTGCCACTGCCTGAGTCCACGTATACTAACAGCCTACAGAGCATGCTAGCATTACAGAGACCAAGTTTGGTCACAAGGCAGGATGGAAAGAGTTCAGCAGGAAGACACAGAGGAGAGGGCAGGCTTTGAAGTGTCAGGAGGGGAAGGGCAGGACAAACTGGTGGCAGAAGAAACACCTAGAGTGGAACCCAGGCAAGTCGAAGGGATGGGGCAAAGTGAAGAGGGACGGTATTTCCCGTTCTTGCCCCTGAGAGCCACTTCTGTGGCACCCAGGCCGCTAACCAGTGGGTCAGTGGATGGCTCATATCTGTGCAAGGACTGACATGCAACAGAAGCCACAGTGGTGACATCCCTGGAACCTCAGGGAAGGATCTCAGATCTTTTGTAAGAGTCAAAAGGACAAAGCAAGGAATTTTGCTGGTTCAGAAAATTGACCATTTCCCTGGGTAAATTTGTAATTGTTCAACTAAAAACCCTATCACAGAGACCACTCTGTGAGTCACAAAGATGACTGGGAGGGGGATTTTTTTTTTTTTTTTTTTTTTTTTGTCATTTTGAGACAGGGTCTCACTATGCAGTTCAGCCTGGCCTTGAGCTCACTTTGGTAGCCCAGGCTGGTCTCAAACTCACATCGATCCTCCTGCCTCAGCCTCCTGGGAGGCTGGGAGGGGGACTTAATCAAGGGAAGGAAGACAAATTTTCTCACAGGAGGACATGGAGACCACACACAGAAAGACAAGATGGAATCAAGACCAGAAGCTTTCTTTCTCCGCCGCATGCCTCCACCCTCCTAATCTCTGAGTCTAGATCCATGATAGACACTGAGCCAAGTTCCATACAATCAGCCTAAGGGTTCTGGGCAGCTCAGGTGCTTGTGACAGTCCCAAACATTCATGTGGTAGCAAAGACAGCATAGATGTTTCTCCTAAATGACCCCACTTCTCCCAAAGGCCCTGGGCCTCACTGTGCTGAGAAGATCTGGATGAAGCTTAGCTCATTTCTGTGTTTAGAAGATAAGTAATTTGTGGATGTCAAATACTGCTGCTACTTCATGTAACCTGGAATTGCAGCAAAAAAAAAAAAAAGGACCAGCCATCCAGAAAAACCATACCTACCTCCAAATGGTTCTTCCCTCATGCCCTGTATTTTGTAGAGACCCAGCTTTCTGCACAAGGAGGAATAAACAGAGCCAGGCAATGTTCACACTGGCCTCAAAATGACATTAATGATGTCAAAGCAACCATGCCATGACAGAAAGTGGCGCGATCCACAGCAAAAGCAAAGACATTGAAAATCCTCCATGGGTGGAAGACCATTGCCCGCTCCAACTTCCCCCAACTTCCCCACAGAAGGAACCAACAGGCTGAAAATGGGAACCAGGTCTCACAGCCTGTAATTTCCTGTGTTTAACTGCTTGAGCCAGTTTTCATTAGGATCCCAGGGGCATCCTAAGAAATGGCATCCCAAACGGAAGGTGCCACGACAAGTGCACAGGAGATGACGAGGAAGACGAGGCTGGGAGAGCACTGAGTCACAGCAGCGTGGCTGGAGCCCATGGGCTCGCGTGGTGTGAATCTGTCTCACTTCCCTATGAAAATGATAGACAGTGGTCACATCTTTACGTTATGATGACAGGACCGAACGCTGAGCGCTCCCAACCTGTAAGTTGTTTATTTGTACAGAAACATATGACTTCTTCATCTACCTTTGACAATTCTTACTCAAAGGAAACTCCACAGAAGCACAAAATTTACATTTTAATTTTTATTCTGTCTCTGTCTCTGTCTTTCTGCCTCTGTCTGTGCCTGTCTCTGTCTCTTCCTCGGTCTCACTCTGTCTCTCTCTCCATCTCTCTCTCTGTCTCTGTCTCTTTCCATCTTTCTCTGTGTCTATCTGTCTCTCTGTCTCTGTCTCTGTCTCTGTCTCTCTGTCTTTCTTGCCCCCCCCATCCCTGCTATCACACTGAGATATACAAGTTTCATGGGCAGAACTTGAAAACATGTGAACCTCAACTTTCTCTAAGGCATTGATGAGCTATGATTCTGCACAAGGCTACTTGATGTGACATTTTCCCCACTGCACTGGAAAACCTATGTAAATGGGCTTACAAGCAAAGGAAGCATTGCCGGAAATGGATTTGGATAATCTGAGAACAACAGAGTAGGTGTCTTCCTGGGAACACCCAAAGGGAGTCACAAGTATCCCTCAGTCACTTCATCTTGCTTAGGCAAGAGCTGAAGAATTCATCCCTTTTGGTAGAGCAGGTGATTTTTATCTCTGGTACAGAAAGGAAAGCCTTCTCATGACAAGTGAAAGTCAGTAACCAAAGCATGCACAAGTTTGAGAAATTAGTCACTGGTTACCATGGTGATGCAAATATTACCTAACAACTCCCTGGGCTGTAAGTAACCAAGGGTATGCTAACTACATTATTTTAAGCAAGAAAAATGTCTCTAGTTTTAGGAATATTTGCAAGAAACTAGACGGACTCCACCAGCAGGCACAAGACAGAGCAGGACTGGCTTCAAAAAGCCAGAAGTCAGCCTCATCTCCTGCCCTGTACTCAGTCCTGTGTCATGCATACACACACTCACACTCACACACAGAACTGAGCTTAGCAATGACTAAAGGGGAAGAACACGACATTGTATTTACAAACAAAAGGGCTGTGACTGGGAAGCTGAGCATTCTTACTCCCTCGATTCCAATAAAATAATCTCTGCCACCACCCATAGAAGACCAAAGAATTAATGCCCCATGTAGGTGGCCAGTCTTTTTGAAACTCAACCTTCCTTTAGAATCTCTTAAGCAAAACAAGATTTTCCACAAAATGGCTAATATGCCTACTTAGAAAACAGAGTGACCCTTGTTCTCAGTAGTTCGAATTTTCTGAGTATATATGAATTTAAATTAAGAAAAATGAAGCAACATTATATATGATATTATTAATTTTAAATTATTCCAAGTACCAACAAATGAGGCAGAAACATTGTTAATCAAACTCGGTGGCAACTTCTGCACCATGCAGGGTGCCCAGCAGCCCTGCTTCTCAGGGCAGAGACCCTTGGGTGTGTCCTCCAAGAGTGTCTCAGCATCCTGCTTCAGAAGACATTGGAAGGCATCTTTAAAAGATGGAAGCTCCAGGGCTCAGCCAAGTACTATGAAGTATAAATCTCTGAGACTGAGATTTGAAAATTTACACTTCGTTTGTTTTGTTTACTGAACAGGGGGCCTAAACCAGGGTCTTCTCACTGAGGCAGAGCCCTAGCTCTTTGAGACAGGGTTTACTATGTTGATAAATTGCTCATGTCAGGCTCAAAGTTGCTCTTTTCCTGCATCAGTCTCCCACTACACTGGCATTACAGGAGTGAGCCACCACCAGTCCCAGCTAAAATCTGCAATGCTCCCATTTCCTGAAGTCTGAGAATCCCATCCTTCCCCATCTCCACTTAGAAGACCATGTCAGACCATGATGACAGAAGGCACCCTAGCTAGTAAGGTACAGAAGCCAATTCCCTTTAACCAAAGTCAGGGCTACTCCTGACTCAGTGGATTTTTGACCATTACCCAGGACAGAACTCCAGTACAACCTACATGCTTTGAATTTATACGTGTGGGAAATGTACCTCTCACAAACAACACAGATGATACATTCTCAGAGCTGTTCTCATTTTCAGGGCTATAGAAATGGAATGAATTGATTTTTACACTCAAGGCTAACTAATGAAATCATGGCAATACTGTTAACTGCTAGCATTTAATGCTTATTTACATCTTATTTATCACAAAAATAAAAAAAAATGGGGTTTGTATAAAATAAAGGACAGCTATTAAGGAAACGGAGCAAAGGGAAAATAAAGACAGGAAGCTGAATGTTCATGGAATGAATCAAAGGTAAATGTAATACACGCAACCACAGCCTACCAGGAAATCCCTTCCTCTCAGGTGTGCTCAGCTTGCTAGTGATCCATGTGGAGAGAAAAATGACCAGGTATGAAATTCGTAGCATCCCTCCTGGACAGCGGAGCCATTTCCAAGCTGCCTTCTGAAGCCTTGGCCAGTTCACTGTGGCTAACTGAAGAGACACCCAGGGTCAAGGGCGGCAGGCCAGGATCTGGTGGGAGCAAGACACTTCTACCCTGCTACCTTCACCTCCATGCATTCATGGATAAAAGTGTAGCCACTAAACTGTGCATGGTGGTACACTTTGGAAGGCTGAGGCAGGGGGATCACAACTTCAAGTTCAGTTTGGGAAACTTAGTGTAAAGTTCCCTGGGTTCTATCTTTAATACCAAGCACGCACGCGTGCGTGCACACACACACACACACACACACACACACACACACACACACACACTAGAGCCACTCCTCTCAGGCTACTGATTGGCACCAACAAGGACAATGTAAGTACCCCGAGCCTGAGGCCACCGAATGTCCCCTTTTCCCAGAACACTACCCCTCATTTCTGATTCAGCACAGGCCACCTTGCCTAATGGCATGGAGGTGTGCCATCTTCCCCCATCAACCCCACTGGTCATCACTCCATGAAGGCAGTTACAGGTTCCCATGGTTTCTGGGGACCTCTCTCACAAACTGGACCAAATACAAAACCAAGAAATTTCCAAAAGACAGGTCACAAAAGCAGAAGATCTCAGCTTGTTTCTTAACCACAGAGTCAAGAACGCAGCATCAGTTAAGCCAGTGGACCGCAAAGACTCAGCTTCTTATCTAGTATACATGTACACACACACACACACACACATAATACTTTCACCTCACACATTAGACTTGAAGAAAAAACTTTGCCTGACTCAATTTCTGGTATCCAGCCAGTGTGCAGTGCAGGCTAGCTTTCCCTGTCCCTAACAGATGTGGATTTTACTTCTTCCAGGGCCACTGTGGTCTTCAGAATCTCTCCTCATCATCGGAACTTACTAGACAGTAAAATCGCCCAAGAAGAAAGCTGGTCTCCAAGTCACAGAGCACACTGTGCCCACACAGTGTGACATTTCAAAAGGTGTCTTGTCATTATCCCAAGCACTTTGAACAAAAACTTTACAGAGGGGATGAAAAACCTCCAAGAAAGGAGAGCTAACTCATCAAGTGCCCAATAAATTTTTAAAGCAAGTGGTAAAAAAGAAAGGTCATTAACATCTTCACCGTTTGAAGGCGAATGCAGCTCGTTCTACAGAACTAGGAAAACACGCTTGGTCGTCCTCACTCTTGCATAGGTAAGCCTCATCTTGTGGATATGAAAGCAGTAGCTGTTTGCATTATAGACCCTATGTTCATTGATGGCAAAGACATACAATTTAGGCCATCATGTCTAGTCTTGAACTGAGGAAATGTCAGCCACAATTTACTTAAATACAGCTCTCTCGGATTAAATAACACAGTCTTCTTACCTTTTCTGTGATATAGAAGTTTGAGCTATCAGCATGCTGCAGTGAATAATACTCATGGTTTTCGATAGACCACCTTAAAGATAGAAGTACAAATTGATCAGAACAGCACAGATGGTCATTTTCATTTCTATTAGCTTTAGAGAATTGGATTAATTAAATAGCCTGTGGTTGCCATCAGGATGGTCCTAGCATACACCAAAATACACCTTCTAAAACAAAATGGCATTGGTCCACCTGCACTACTCCGAGATCAGTAATTTCATATGTAAATGTTCCAGGCTTATTGTAACACTCAAGCATTTCATCTTCAAGTTGTGAGGTGAGAAATCTAAATGCAAATTAAAACATTCTTCCTTATTTTGAAGGACTGAAGCAGAGAGAAGAAAACAACAGAAAGACATGGTAATTTACATTTTTTATAGCTAGCATATTTCAGTTGTCTCTGAATTTGAAGGTTCCCAATTGGTACCCTAGATGCAGACTGGAACACTCCAGTGAAGTTTTCCAGGTCTTACATAAATTGCAAATAATATGGTGTTTGCAGCCTACTTTAGAAGTCAAAGGATCTCCTGCAAGTTTTACACGTGAGCTTTCCTTTGGATAACAGAACAGCTGAAGAGAGGCAGGCAGGCCATATTAGCATGAATCCCACACAGCAACAAAGCTGATGAAGTAGCTCTTAAGTCTGTCCATCTTTGTGGAGACCTGAGAGATCCTTCCAGTTTACACTACATGGGGTCTGCAGCTAACCTCGTGAGCCACTGGACTGCTCCCTGCTCGATGGCACAAAAGAAACACCACATTTGAGACTAAGGAAAGCCAATCTCCTGTGCTCCTCACCTAACCACTGCACACTTGTGCTCCAGGGAGAAAATACGAGCAAAATTTTGGTGGAAAAAGCTATGCAACATTTATATGGCATTTCTTAATGATCTGGCCAGGTCAACTGATGAGTTATGAACACTATTTGTACTTAGTATTTATTTACTGAATAATACTTGCTAAGCCACTGGCAATTTTGCCTGTCAAATTCTAAGTCCACATGCATTGGATGAACACGAAGGAACACTTACCCATCACAGACTTCCTTTATTATTGCAGACAGTGGTTTTTTCTGCAAAAATAACAAAAAGGGAAATGCTATGTGTTAGTTTCATTTCACTATTTTAAAAAAGAATTTACCTATTTTAAAAACTAGCAAGGATAATCTATTCTCAGATGTCACCAATGGGTGTCTGACTTTTCTGAAAGTAAGAAGCTATTAGCCATCATTGTTAATGTGTTTTTCTTTATAAAAAATATTTAGTACAGGGTCTACAGGGTCTCACTACACAGATCTGACTCATAGTGGTCCTCCCATTTTCAACCTCCCAAGCACTGGGATTGCAGGTTCGCACCACCACACCCAGTCTCAGTGAACCCCAGGGGCAGGGCTGGCACAACATGCTGGGGATCGAACCTTAGTCCCTGCATTTGCCTAAGCAAGCACTTTAATCTGCTGTACTATCTGGCCAGTCCCCAATGGTGCATTGCAGTTGTAGTCCCTTTTCCTACACTAAACACAGTCAGTGAACAAAATATGCCTATACTTACTACCTTTGCTTTATCACATAAAGATGACAATATAGCTGTGCGACAGGACCTACCAGGCAGTGGCAGACTGTAAGGGCAAGGTGTAACCGGAACCCTTCCACAGACCACGCACCAGGTCCATAGCTTTCTGGCTTGGACTCATGGAAATTTTATGAGAACACATGGCAGATGTAATACGAAGCATTGCAAAAGTGTTACTACAAAATGTACAGAATTCTTCTTCCAAATGTGGCCCAGATAAATGCCAATCATGCAGCAGCTTGAGCCAGACACTTGGGTAACTTGACCATATCACCATGTGCCATGTTATCAACTAGCAGGTGACTGCAGCTGTGCCCTCGCTGTGACAACCACAGTTGTGCAGCACCTGCCCTAACCCCACATAGGAAGAATGCAAGGAAGAGACACCCTAGCTTGCCTAGAGATGCCAAAACTCCTTCTGCTTTGGATGCAAACAGATACTATCCCCTGGGATGAGGGCGGGTGCATAGAGCACAACAACAAATCACAGACAAGAAATGTAGGAGGAAGAAAGGAAAAGCAATGAGGAAAGTAGAGCATGGAGCCCTGGACTTAAAGAGCTATCTGTGCAGCTATGTGTGCTGACACACACCTGCAGTCCCAGCACTCCAGGAGACTAAGGCAGAAGGATATGAAATTTAAGCCAAACGTGAGCAACTTAACAACTGAGTGAAATCCTGTCTCTAAAATAAAAATTCAAAGGGCCGGCCAAATAGCTGAGCAGATTGAGGTACTTACAAGCAAGTGTAGGGGCCAGAGATTCAACCCGTGGGCCTGCCATGCTGGTCTGATCCCAGGCTGCAATGAAGTGGCAGCTGAGACTGTTCATGGTGGCATGTGCCTGTAACCCCAGCTCTTGGGGGGTTGTAAACAGGAGAATCATTACAAGTCTGATCTAGTAGCGAGACCCTGAACACCCTGTAGACCCTTCCCTAAAATACAAAAATAAAAATAAAAAATAAGCTAAAAATTCGAAAAGGATTAGAGATGTAGCTCAGAGTGAAAGTCCTGGGTTTAATCTCCAATACTACAAAACAAAAACAAAAATAAACAAATAGCAAAATAAGCCACAGTGTACTCCTGTCCCTCTGAAGGGCAATACAGTATCAACGAAGAGGTTCTGAACCAGGCAGGCCAGCTCAGATCTGACCTGTGTCTGCAGTATGACCCAGCCTTTTTGCGGTCCACCAAACCCCAACTAGTTTATCTGTAAAATGCTACCGGAAGCTATGTACTTCTCAGAACTGTTAGGAAAATTAAGCTATTTTAAATTAAATAAGAATTGATTTTACAAAGCCTACGCCTCCTTAAATGGAGAGGCCTTGAAGTTCCTTGTGAGCTGAGACCTCTAGTCCTCCTCTAGGCTCTGCCCCGGGGACCCTGGCTCTGTCCATTGTCATGGTCTCCTCTCAGGGTTTCACTAGCTCTGAGTGAATCCCACAACCATGAATGCCCTCCACCTGCTGCTTCAGGAATCCCACAGCTGGCTCTGCCTACCACAGTGAAAATAGTGGGTATGGAAACAGAAAGCCAAAATTAACTCTTCTTTTTTCCCTTTTTTAAAGTGATTTTTATTTTAAACATTTTATTGTATTTTTTAGTTTTAGTTGACCCACAACAACTATACATGGTTATAGGGCACAGTGTAACATTTCTATGTATGTATACCAGGCATAACAATATGATTAGGGCAAGTGACTTATCTACCCCTTCACACATGTATCATGTTTTTGGTGTATGTTAGGAACATTCAAAGTCCTCTTTGCTACCTGTTTTGAAGTATTCAATGAACTGCTGCTGACCAAAGCTCAGCTCTCATTCTATCATTCTTCCAGGGCCAGGGTATAACTCAAAGGTGAAGCATGTATTTATTGTGCTTGAGGGTTGCAAAAATAAAGTGACTCTCCTTGCCCCCACCATGTTTTCTCTACCCTGGGCCTCCCATTTATTTCCCATGTGCTCTTCTTTATTCTTTGAGATAAAATACTAGCTTCTACCTAGTGAAATGCTAGCTTCCACAAAGTGAAAACCCACAGTATTTGTCTTTCTGGGTTGTACTTAATTCACGTAACATAACATCCTTCAGAAGAACCAAGATTATACAGGAACAGAATGATGATTTGGACAGCTAGAGTCAATCTCTTTTAGGGTAATATTAGACATCGTGAGGGGGTCTACAGTGAAGTCACATGTCACAGAGGTCCTAGGCCTTGGCAGAGATCTACTGCGATTTATGGTTCTATGGTTCAGCTATGAGCTGAAGGGCAAGTATGTTCTCAAAACCAGATCACAAAGGAAGAAAAAGGACTCCAATTTCCCCCTAATATCAAGATTTCGCACGTCCAGCTGCCGAAGACCTCCCCAGACATCGTACATGATGGGTCCTGTTAGGGAGTCTCGAAATGCTAAACCATACTACTAGGATCTTCAAAAACAAAACATGACCCCAGGGCTGAGTTTGTGTCTTAAGCTACATTGGAGACACAGATGAGACCAGAAAAGAATTACTGAAGTAGGCCAAGGCATGAAAAGCAACTATTCCCAGAGCTACACACCTTAGTTGAGGACCCTCAGTGAGTGATTCGGGTTTTAATTCAAGACTGATTGATGGATACAGAAGCTAGGGAATAGATCAGAAGCTTGGGTACTACTGCGTCCAGAAGATCCTGAAGTCAGGCAGATATAAGAAAGGAATAAAGATTGTGGAAACATAAAGCTTTCAGATTTTAAAAAGATTAAGAAAAACTAAGCCACCAATAGCAAAGAATGATAGCAAAAGGTCGGCGAGATAGCTCAGCAGTCTAAAGCACCTGCTTAGGCAAGCTTAGGCAACTGCAGGGATCATAGTTCAATCCCTGGCACCACATGGTGTTGCTGCACCAGCCCTGCCCCAGGCTGAGCAGGCCATAACATAAATAAATAAAGTTTTTTTTTAAAAAAAAAAAGAATGATGGCAAAACGAACACTTTTAACACTGCTGAGCTGAGTGCAACGAGTGTCCCTTAAGAACAGAGGCGGCTCCAGGGCCACTCCCATCCCTTCCCACCTGTGATCACCCCATTCAGTTCCCTTTTGTAATTCACACCCTCCTTCACCCATCAGCTGTATTGGTCATCATTTCTGCACTAGAGCTTCTATGATACACAGTGCGATCAAAATATACAGCAAATGTTTCAATTTTTTTAAAAACACTTCTTGCAACAAAATACACATCACCATGAGTCCCCCTCACGTGCGACACTCTTAGCCCATCATTTTTGCTAACATCTGAGGCCACTCTGGGAGTCTTCTTTCACAAATATCTTTATAAGGTTTCATAAAAATGTAAAATGGTGCTACCTGGTGCCGTCCAACAGAAGGGCAGGCTTGTGAAAAATGTGACATTGAGCTCTCAGTCACCTTATTCCCAGGGTCTAGCACTGTGCAATTTCTGGCTCTTCTTCAGTAACCAAGGAAAATACAAGCTTTAAATCAATTCAGAACATTGGAGAGCTATGATAGCACAGCCAAAGACAGATACTCATGAAAGAGGCCTTCCAGAACTGCTTCAGAAAGCGACCAGAATGACAGGATGAATGGGTCCAAACCAGGAGAGAAGACTGAGGCAGGCATCAGTAGCAATGTGTCTAGTAGTTTTTTTTTTTTTTTTGATTCAAACATTGATTATACTTGTTTAAATATAAACATTCACTGTAGTTTTCAATCATACAATATACAACATAATATTTATAACCAACTCTTCCATAAAGTCTAAGAAATATTTCACAGTTCCTCTTTCACACCTAGCTTTCTAATTCCAAATTTCTACTCTTGTCATCTCTGTTTTTGTTTCCTTAGTCCCGGTGGATCTCATCCATTTTCACTATTTTGTTTCTGCAGTGCTCATTACAAACACACTTGTGCAAATCTCTCACTCATTGAGAGAAAACTTTCACCTTTTTGGGGGGGATCCTTTTCAGACAGGTCTCACTATGCAGTTCAAGCTGACCCTGAACTCAACTTGTAGCCTAGGCTGGTCTCCAACTCGCACCGACCCTCCTGCCTCAGCCTCCCAAATGCTGAGATTACAGGCATGCGCCACCACGCCCAGCTTGCCTCACCTTGTTAACTGGAGTCAACAACCACTTTATAGCTGCCGACTCTAAGCACATATCCTTCACCCTCCTTGAGAGATGCAATTGTTCTCTCTGTACTTAGCACATCAACGAAATCCCTCCCAGGACTGTGTGTGCCCATCTTTTCTGTGTCTTCCTTGAAAACAAAGCTTCTTACCTCACCTCCATAACTCCCTCATCTTCACTCCTCATTTCTCGTTCCCAGAGAAAGTAGGTACTAATAGACTCCAATAATGGACTCAGTAAATTCCTATTAAATGAAAACTCCATGCATTCAGCAACCTTTCTTTAAAACACAAACATAGGGGCTAAACCATGGCTTAGTGGTAGAGTGCTTCCCTCGTATGCCCGATGCCCTAGGTGCCATCGACAGCATTGCCAAAAATAAAATAAAATCTAAAAGTGAAACCAAAAACAGTGCAGACAGGGAGTTAGCTATTAGCGGGACAGGTCCAAGGTTTCTCATTTCCTATCACATGCACAGCTGGTGAGTGTCTCCATGCAGCTGCATTTCCTATCACATGCACAGCTGGTGAGTGTCTCCATACAGCTGCATTTCCTATCACATACACAGCTGGTGAGTGTCTCCATGCAGCTGCATTTCCTATCACATGCACAGCTGGTGAGTGTCTCCATGCAGCTGCATTTCCTATCACATGCACAGCTGGTGAGTGTCTCCAT
>PVJA010031931.1:0-24508 GCA_004027025.1 Myocastor coypus
AAAAAAAAAAAAAAAAAAAAAAAAAAAAAAAAAAAAAAAAAAAAAAAAAAAAAAAAAAGAGACCATCCTGGGCTACAAAACTGAGCTCAAGGCCAGCCTAAATTTCGTAGTGAGACCCTGTCTCAAAAAGACAAAAAAAAAAAAAGAAACATACCTTGAAGTTTCTGAGTGTCAAAGCTGATGAATTATCTGATATCCGTATAATAAAATGATATGGTCCGGGCGGTGCGGGCTTGGTCCCTGCAGTAGAGCGTGTTGTCACACTGTTACCCGGCTTACCTTGATGCACAGAGGATCCATGAAGGACTGGAAGCGGAAGTGCTAGAAGTCTTTGCTCTGGCTCTCCTGGACACGCTGTCTCTTCTTTTCACCTATTTCCTCTCATCAGAATTCTCTCCTTATCCCTTTGCAATTTCAACTGTTGTTCCACGGCGCCATCAAGACATCTCGGAGAGGCAGCCTTGCTCCCTGCTGCACCTAGCAGGGACGTTTGACAGGCCTGTGCCCCAGACCCTGCACCCCAGTGCCTGGAGGTCTTGGAGTCCTGATGAGCTCGGCATCTCATTGTCAGCCTGAAGGTGCTTTTGCTGGGTGTGTCCCTAGCAATTTCAAAATTAAGACACAAAATAAAAAGCAAAAATCCCTGTAACCTCCCCATACCTGCATGTACACAAGTGGCCGAAGGTAACTATTTTACTATTGATTTTTTTATGGAAATAAGTTATCTACATATAAATTAAAAATGTGGCTAGTAGATATGATAAAGTAAATACACTTCATGCCTGTAATCCCAGCACTTGGAGGCTGAGGCAGGAGGATCGTTGTGGGTTCCAGACCAGACTGGACTACAAAGTGAAATCGAGGTCAGCCTGAGCTTCATAGTAAAAGCCTGACTCAGAAAGATAAATAAATAAATGAATTTATTTTAGGAGACTAATGTAATCAATATAAGCAACAATTGATAAGTTATTAAATACACCATAGAGAATATATGATATAAATAATGATTTTCTATTTTCAATATTATATATAAATATACTATCAATAGCATAAATATATTGCAAGAATTCAAGAATTCATGAAGGGCAAATGGGCCGGGCTTCGATCCCCTGGGCCTGCTGTGCCTGCCCTACCCCGAGGGGCCCGCTGAGGTGGCAACTGAGACTAGGTATGGTGGCGCGTGCCTGTAATCCCAGCTCTTGGGAGGGTGTGAACAGGCGGATCTAGTAGTGAGATGCTGAACACCCTGTGTACCCTTGCGCCCCTCCCTGCCCTCTCCCCCTCTAAAAACAAGAATTCATGTAGTATTTCTTATGTTTATGAGAATATCAGATATGTTTATGCTGATTGTGTTTTGAAAGGGGATCTTTTCAATCATTATGTGGTCCAGTTCATGGGTTATTACTTTGAAAAGGAGCCAGTGAGGAAGGATATTCTCCTAAGTGATGACTACAGTATTCTCAGAGCTGCCTCTGTGGATCCTGAAAGTCACTGGCGACAGCCTCTGTCCTCCACCTCTTGTTCCCTAGGTCAGCCATTTTCTGATTTTTCATTCGATGTCATATTTCCTTTTCAGTCCTTCAAATTAATGGGGTCATGAAGTATACGGTACAGTGTTTCCATCCATCTTTGTTTCAGGAAGATGTCATGTAATTGATCCACATCATCGTGATGAGCAGAGCTACCTCCTGTATAAAGTGACGTTTGTACACATTTTCCTGTTGATTGGCATTTGGACAGTTTCCTGTTTTGCACTATTATCAAGAGAGTTACTATGCATCTTCTACAAGTCCTTTTGGAGATAAATATGCTCATTTCAGGTGGGTAAAAGCATAGAAATATAATTACTAGGGTATTAGGTAGTGGTTTAATTCAACAAGAAACTGGGAAACAATCTGTTGATGGGTTATATCATTTTATACTATTGCCCAAACTGAATTTTTTTTTTTTTTGAAGTGGGAGTCAAGTTTAGGACCTCATGGCTGCCAGGCAGGTACTGTACCCCTGAGCTATATTTCTGGTCCCTGAATTCAAGTTCTAGTTCTACATCCTCCTTGATTGACAGTGTTTTCAGTGTTAGCTCATCTAGCAGCAGTGTTTGTCAGAGTTTAGTTTTCATTTTTCTAACAATTAATGCTGCTGAGCACTTTGTGTATAATATTTTGCTCATTTTTAGTTGCTTTTCTTTTTATTATTGAGTCATTATTCATATTTTCTGTAAAGCCTTTTATCAATTATGCACCTTGCAAATATTTTCTCTTATGCATTTATTTCATTAATAATGTGTTTCAATAATCAAAACTTTCTAATTTGATGAAGTCTAATTCATAGTATTTTTCTTTGATGGTTGCTGAGTTTTGTTGCATAAATAAACAGTCTTTGAACACTATATCCTGATAGTGAGGTACTTCTTCATTTAATTTTGCTAAAGCTTCAAAATATTAATTGTTTCATTTAAATTTATGGTATATGTTCTGTATATTTTTGTATATCGTGCAAGGTACAGATCAAGGTCTACATTTTTTCTCTATAGATGTGCAACTGTTGCAGCACTGCGTTAAAACGAATTTCTTTTCCATTGAATTGCCTAACTGCCTTCATAAAAAATTGGTTGTTTAAGTATAGATTTTATTCTGAATTCTCTATTTGCTTTGATTGATCAGTTTACCTAACCTCCCTATGCCAACACCGGACAGTTGAATTATTGAGTGTGGTAGAGTCAGGTACTGTAAGTCTCTTAACTTTTTTCCCCAAAAAATTTATAACAATTTTAGGTTCTTTTAATGGCCATTCACAGTTTTTAAAACATTTTTTAAAATTGGTTACAGGGTCTCGCTATGCAGATCAGACTCGCATTGATCCTTCTGTCTCAGCCTCCCCAGCACTGGGATTATAGTAGTATACCACCATGCCCCATTTCAGGGCCTGCACTTTCCCAGGGTTCTGTGAACAGCACAGCATGCAGTACCAGGGATTGAACTTTTGTCCTTGTGCTTGCCAGGCAGGTGGTTAGACCACTGAGCTATCTCCCTGGCCTTCCAGTCACATTTTTTAAAGTTTGCCAATATTGTTGTGAATGATGTTATAACTCTATGGATATATTTAGGAAATGATATCTTACTCATATGAAGTTACTCAGTTTCTGAACATAAATTTCTTCATTTGGTTAAAATTTTAGTGTCATGTGGTAATAGTTTGTAGTTTCTACCAAAGATGTCTCGCACATCTTTTGTTTCATTTTTGTGTATTTTACATGTTGTTGTTACCTGTATATTTTACATTTTGGCATTATATTTTAAACAGTTTTTAATTTTTAAGTGTTTATATTATTAGTATACAGAACTACACTGATTTTGCATTTTATTACATTGCTATATTTATTCATTATTTTAATAGTTGTGATACTACAGTGTTGCTAAGGGATTTGTTTTTTTTTTATTTTTCTTTTTTTTTTTGAATTTTTTGAGACAGGGTCTTACTATGCAGTTCAGGTTGTCCTTAAGCTCACTTTTGTAGCCCAGGCTGGTCTTGAACTCACAGCGATCCTCCTGCCTCAGCCTTCCAAGTGCTGGGATTATGGGCATGCACCACCATGCCCAGCTCAGGGATTTGTTTTAAAAATTTCAGTTGCTCACCTTTTTCTGTTAGTATATGGAAAGATAATTGGTAATTTTACATTTAACTTGACAAATTTACTTTTAGTTCCATTTCTTGTTTGTAGATTGCTTAGGACATTTTTAAAACATGAGGACAGGTCTATAAGTATATTTTTTCTTCCTTCTAAATCTTTTCATTGTCTTTTTCTTTCTGGTTAGAGCCTTCAATATATTATTTGATAGGATTACTGAGAGTCTTTTTCTTTTTTTTTCCAAAGGGACTTTTTTTTTTTTTTTTTGGTCTTTTTACTATTTTGTTTTTTGGTATTGGGAATCAAACTCTGGGCCTTGCACTTGCTAGGCAGGCGCTGCGCCAGTGAGCTACATCCCTGGCCCAAGAGTCTTTTTCTTGAAGGAAATTTTCTGTCCTTCACAATTAAATATGAGGTCAGCTGAAAACTTTCTGAAAATGTTCTGTGTTACCTTGGGGAAATTTCCGTTCCCTCTTTGCTGAGTGTATTTGTCATAAGTAGGTTTTAAATTTTGTTAATGCATTTTCTTTACCTGTCAAGATGATCATATAGTTATTTGTAGTTTACACATATCATGTATTACATTGATTGAAATTTGAATGTTTGCATTTCTGAGATAAGTCATGCTTGGCTGTGATATGTTATTCTTTTTATGTGTTATTCTACTTAATTCGTTAACATTTTAATGAAATTTCTATGTCTGTGCACATGAGGAAAATAGGACTGTAAATCTACTTTCTTGTAATCTCCAATTTTATGATTTTTTCAACAAACTTTTGAATCAGACTGATAACTTTGTAAAATGAGTTGAGAAGTTTTTCCTTTTCTTTGACATTTTAAAGAATTAAAGTGATCGCTAACATTTATTCCTTAATATTTGAATTGGTCAGTGAAACCAGTAATTCTGAAATTTTTTTCTTTGTGAGAAGCTTTTTTTTTTTTTTTTTTTTTTTTGCTGTGCTAGGGGTTGAACTCAGGATCATGAGCTTGCCAGGCAAGCGCTTATTCCACTGAGCTATCTCCCTGGCCCTGTGGAAAAGTTTTGATAATAAGTTGCTATTTTAAAATAATGTGTGCTTAGATTTTTTTGTGTTGTTTTAATTTACATCTAAATTAAATTATTTTAATTTATTTATTTAAATTACTTTAATTTTAATTTATATCTAAATTAAAGCATTTATGTAATTTAATTTATGTCTTGCCAAATATCCCTTTAATCTATATGATCGAATTGACTTAAAGTTGTCTCTAAATTTTCTGTATTAGTTTTAAATGCAAAGTATGCAGGAATATCTCTTTCCTATTCTTAATTTTAATAATATGTATTTTTCTCTTTATTCTTCATCAGTCTTTCTACTCTTGTTATTTTTATTAAAATATTTTCAAAGACTCAACTCCTGACTTAATTTTCTCTGTTACTCATCTGTGTTCTATTTCATGATATTTACTCTTATTTTTCCTTATTATTCTTTCAAGGGATTTATCAATCTTATTATTTGCTTTCAAAAAACCAATTTCTGGATTTGGTTTTATCTCTTTGCCATGTACTATCCATTTTTATTTCCATTTTCATAATCAATTTTGGTTAAAATTTTCTTCTAATGTGAAATTTTATAAAAGATTTTATAAAAATCTTTCTGATAGAAAGTGATTTTTATGTTTTTGTTTTTTTAAGCATAACATATATAGCTATAAATTTGTCTTTGATCATCATTTTTGTTTTGTATCACAAATGTTGATATGCTATATTTCTATTATATTTTAATTTAAAATATTATAATGTTTTATAATTTTTAAACTCCTGGCTAGAAGCATTCTGTATAAGCATATTATTTGACTTTTTGATACTTGGGATTCTGTAAATATTTTATTTAGTTTTAAAATTCAACTGTATTTTTATTAACATAATCTATAATATTTTAATCTTCTAAAAGTATTAAATTTCACTTTATCTTCCAATTTTATGTTCACTGTGCACTGAAGGATAATGTATATTTTCTTATAATACCTATCAATTACTGAGAAAAAGATGTTAAAATCCCCAGCCACTAGAATGCATATATTTCCCTATTTTCTTTTAGTTTTTTTCTGATGCCTCTTCAAGTGTTTGAAAACACTATCATCAAATTCATGAAAACTTATAACTATTCCTTTTCCTATTAAAAGGTGTCTTTAGAAAACCTAGTTATTATATTTTATTTCTTATATTTTTAATGATTTATTTTAGTGTCCATTATATCTGATAGTAATGTACCCACTCCTGCTTTCTCATGCTTACTATTTAGTTGGCACAACACTTTCAAAAGTTTTTTTAACCTATGCATTTATTAAAAGCATATCATTTATAAATAACATATAGATATGAGAATATCTTTTTTATTTTTTCTTACACAGGCCCACAAACTGTGACGTGTGATTTTCTCATTAACACATAGAATAATTATTTACATAGGTAGATTTCAGTCTACTATAGTTTTACCATTTTCCCCTATTTGTCCTGTTACTTTCTTCCCTTCTGTCTTTATTAGCCTTTTTAAAATTTAGTTATTACACTTTCATTCTTCTTCTAGATTCTTAAATAAACTTTCAAAAACTGGACGTTCAAGAAATTACATTATATATTTATTCTTAACACTGTCTTTCAAAGTATACATTTTTTTTCTGTTTCACAGAAAATAAAGCTTTTCCAGAGTGTAGGCCTACTTATTCTCAAACTTTGTGATCTTGTTGATTTATGTATCAACATAAATTGATTTACCTCTACTCAAATTTAAAAATTTTAGACTTTTAAATAATAGTTCTTGAGTGTGTGAGGAGACATATGATTTTAAATATATTATGTGAAATATGAAATATCTTTTATGTATACTACTCTTACCTTTGATATTTTAAATGTTAAAGAAAATGAATTCCTTTGAATTTCATTCATTTCTGTGGCTCCGACTGTCCATCTGGTATCATTTTGCCTTTAGCTTGAAGAGCTTCTTTCAGTTTTCTTAGTGAAGCTATGTTGATGATAAATTTTCCTTGGCTTTTATTATGTAGAAAGACTATGTTTTTGCCTTTGTTCTTTGTAGGCTATTTCTTCATTATATAAAACTATGGAGTGATATTTGATTTAGCCTCTGTACTTCAGATATTTTTTAAATGTACTTGGGCCTTTTGGCTCTCTAAGCTGTACTATGGTGGTAGGCAAGAACAAGTGCCTTACGAAAGGTGCCAAAAAAAGGAGCCAAGAAGAAAGTAGCTGATCCATTTTATGAAAAAGACTGGCATGATGTGAAGGCACTGGCTATGTTTAACGTAAGAAATTTTGGAGAAACACTCATCACCAGAACTCAAGGAACCAAATTTGCATCTGATGGGCTCAAGGTCCTGTGTTTGAGGTGAGTGTTGCTAATCAGCACAATGATGAAGTTGTCTTTCTACTGAAGATGTTCAGGGCAAAACCTGCCTGACTCACTTCGATGGCATGGACCTCACCCGTGACAAAATGTGTTCCATTGTCAAAAAATAGCAGATCATGATCAAAGCTCATGCTGATGTCAAGACTACTGATGATTATTTACTTCGATTGTTCTGTGTTAGCTTTACTAAAAAACTCAACAATCAGATACAGAAGACCTCTTTCACTCAGCACCAACAGGTCTGTCAGATATGTAAGAAGATAATAGAAATCATGACCCGAGAGGCGCAGATATATGAGTTGAAGGAAGAGGTCAATAAAGTGATTCCAGACAGCATTGGGAAAGACATAAAAAGGCTTGACAATCTATCTACCCTCTTCATGGCGCTTCATCAGAAAAGTAAAAATGCTGAAGAAGCCCAAATTTGAATTGGGGAAAATTCATGGCGCTTCATAGTGAAGGTAGTTAGTAGCTCTGGAAAGGCTACTGGTAATGAGACTGGAGCTAAAGTTGAATGAGCTGAAGGATACGAACCACCAGTCCAAGAGTCTGTTTAAGATCCAGATTTTTAATAATGATGAATAAAATCCTATTTGTGATGAAAAAATGTACTTGGTACAGGGTCTCACTATGCAGCTCAGACTCATAGTGATCTTCCTATTTTCAGCCTCCCTTAACCCTGGGAATTCAGGTGTGCAGCACCACTCCATGTCTTATACTTTAGATTTTAAGATGTCATTCATTCTTAATAGGTTCCATTGTTTCCAGTGAAGCATTCTTCATCATTTACAGCACTGTTGTCTTATGTATAACACATGATCAATTCTATATTTAGAATTTTGCCTTATCTTTAGTGCACAGCAGTTTGATTATGATGTGGCCAGGTGTAGTTCTCTCTCTGTTTACTTCTGTTTGCATTTTGCAGCTTTTCTTGAACTCTATGTTTATCTTTTTTACTAAACTTGGGAAATCTCTATATTATTTCATTAAATTTTTGTTCTGCTCAACTTTTTTTTCTTCCTAATATTTGTCTCACAAATAACTGATACTTTGGTCATTATTTCAAATGTGTCCCTGTACATCCTTTTTTTTTTTCTCTTTTTGAGACAGGGGCTTGTTATGGAGTTCAGACTGGCCTTGAGCTCACCTTTGTAGCCCAGGCTGGTCTTGGACTTACACTGGTCCTCCTGCCTGAGCCTCCCAAGTAATGGGATTACAGCCATGTGCAACCAGGCCCAGCCCTATTCCTGTATATTCTTAACAAGTATATTTTGTCTGTTTTTAATTTATTCAAATTTTTTCTTTGTGGTTCTCGACCTGCTAGGAAACTTATCAAATAGATTTTTAACTTCAGTATTGTACAACTTATTTCTACTAATTTTTTGGTATGTGTTGGACATTGTAGATGATATGGTTTATTTTCTGTTTATATTGTGCTTATGTACAAGCATTGAAATTTTTTTCTTTTAGAATTATGTGGCATCAAATTTTTAATTCTGTTAAGATTTTTTTTTTCATTGTGAAGATTGGTCTTTTGGCTAAAGTGTAAGGTATGTGTCTTTCTTTAGCATGTGATTTTGTAATGTAATTTGGTCTCTTGTCCATAGCTGAGGTGGAATCCCAATATATCGTAACATCTCACAACCTCACATACTATTATGTAGAGGCCATATGTGCCTAACCCTGTAGAGGCCATATGTGCCTAACCATGTGGAATCTGACCCTGTTGCACCAACAGTATAATCTCCAGCCCATCGTCCTAGTAAATTCCTATGAGATTTACTTCCCTTTGGAAATTTAGCTTGCTTCCTTCATGAACATTACTCTGAAATTCCTGCTGATTCAGAAATACTGAACTCCACTCTCTTCCTCCTCTGTTTAGTGCGGCTGCCATTCATATCTCAAAAAACCTATTAGGCACAAACTTAGAGGAATTGTGGAGCAACTGTTGGGTTTATCTTATAGCTTTCCTTCTTTCAAGGACTATATCTGTACTGCCTGCTTTTCAATGGGTCAAAACAGTTGACTCATATTTTGAAGACAAATCCAATTAGTAGTTAAACTGTTAAGGCAGAATGTATTTGTATACTTTAAAAATGAATTTGATAATATACTTTCAAACAACACTCACTCTTATTATTAATTCATCTTTTTTCCATGCCTATATGATATTTTTATACCTGTATTCTGTCTGTCATACAGAGATTTCAAGTCAATGAATGATCTATGATAAGGATATAGATCTGTCTGTTTATATGCACATAGATGTTCTTTGACTTGTGATGGGGTTATACACCAACCAACCCTTCATAGTTGGAAATATCCTAAATTGAAAGTACACTTAGTACATCTAACCTATTGAATGACTTGTCTTAGCCTAGTCTGCCTCTAACAAGCTCAGAACACTTATATTATCTATGGTTGTGTAAAATCATGACACAAAGTGCATGTTATATGAACATTGAATATCTTTTCTATATACATAGAGGTGTGTTTTGTAGAGATTATGATGTGTGAAAACACAAAACACATTATTCAAAAAATAGTGGCAACATAGTAAAGTGTAGAGTACTGCAATACTCATGGCTGTGGGGCTAACAGAATATAGAGGTTCATTGTTGGGGTCCAGCATCACAAGAGCCTTGCTACTGTAGACTGCTGTCCCAGGAAAACAGAATGGGTTCTATTACATGCTTATCATGCTCATCACCATCAACAAGTCAGGATATTAAGTTGATATTAAGTTGAACCATCACAACTGAGAGGTTGTAGATATTTATTTATTCACTTATTTAATTGAATATATAATTCTAGATAAGAACATGTGTCTTTATCTACATTATGTCAGTAACATTTATTTATTTATTTATTTATTTATTTATTTATTTATTTATTTGGTATCAGGGATCGAATTCAGGACCTTGTGCTTGCCAGCCAAGCACTTATTCCACTGAGCTATCTCCCTGACCCTAGAAACATATAATTTTAAATGCCTTTCTTTTATTTTGTAATAATACATTTCTATTAGTCAATTTCTATAGATATACATCATTATTTCTAGTAGAATAGATTTGTCAAATTTATTCAACCAGCTAATCTCTAAAGAAAAGATTGAGATAAATATGCAATTTACTCTTTAATAGTAAAGTTTAATATAGTTTACATACACATATTTTTGTATAAGTTTACATTATTTCTCTAGTCACACAACAGATTAAATTTTATTTTTTATTTCCACTTTTGGAAAAAAAAACTTTACTGCATTTCTGGAAAATAAATTAGCAAATGTGGGTAGTCTTCCCTATTTCCTTCGTTTCACATGTAGTGACTCTACTAATTTTAGAGAAAATATTGCACCTATACTGAACTTATACACCACATAGCTGTTCATAAACATTTACATTGTATTAGGTATTGTAAGACTCTACAGGCAACTTGAAATATACAGGAGAATGTACATGAATAATATGCAAATATTACATTTTATAGAAAGAACTCCCTTATCTACATATTTTGGTGCTCATGGAGGTAGGAGGGACCCCAGAACCGGTCCCTTGTGGATAGGAAGAGACAACATTACTATATTCTCTAGATTTTCTTTTCAGAAGCATAACAAATTGACTTTGACAAATTTTTATTTAACTCATGACTTAACAATTAACAAACAAATGTACAAAAAGTTTAGTGCTTTAAGGTATTCTAACTATATATGGTATATACATATAAATAAAATTATGGTTTATATAAATATTACTTATATATATTAATCACATATTACTGTCTAATAATAGCAATATTCATTGTTATAAACATGCAGAATAGTATATAATATAAAATATGAAAATCAGTAATTTTATTACTTAGTGATCAACACTCAATAGTATCTTATGTTTTAATATATGTCTATTAATCCATGTACATATTATGCCATACATATGCTTCCATTATATGTGTAATTGTCTGTCTTGCTATTACCATACTATAACTTTAGAAACTTATTTTATTTGTTTGTTTGTTTGTTTTATTTTTTTGAGACAGGGTCTCACTATGCAGTTCTGGCTGACCTTGAGCTCACTTTTTGTAGCCCAGGCTGGTTTTGAACTAGCACCAATCCTCCTGTCTCAGCCTTCCAAGTGCTGGGATTACAGGTGTGTGCCACCATGTCTTGCTAGAAACTTATTTTAATTATATATTCCTTGAACTGCTTCTTTTGAATGATTGCATAAACTTCCATATAATATCTGTCTTGGCTTAGCTAGTTCCTTGTTCATGCCTAGGTAGGCGTTATCTACTTTTCCTTCTTTCAAACAACAGTGTAAGAACCATTCTCACAGGCATAACTCTATCAGTATTCCTTAGCACAGTACTTTGCCTCAGTCATCCTTACAGTTCTGCAAAATGACGCTGAACATAGGCACCTAGGTCATTCCTTTTGTGTCTCAGTCTTGCCTCTGTCTCAAATGCAAGGTGACCTTAATTTATAACTTTCGATTTAGTGAGAGCTAGTTGGAAAAAGAAGCATTTATAGAATGATTTTTTAAGATCTCCATTCCCCTGAAGCCCATGAGTTCCTGTGGAGTGTTGCTGTTCCTGGCCAGCCTCACATTTAATCCCAACCTGTCACCAGCTTCTATGAAGTGAGGTTTCTATTACTTCCTGGATTGCTCTAGTCTATCAGAGGTCACCATCTCCAATTTAGCCTAGATGTGGATGGGAAAATACCCTGTACAGCCTTAGCATCCAAAGAACATTGGTGTCAAATTCAATTACTGGCGAAGGAGACCTGTTTTTTTTTTCTCTAAAGGTCCCTGAATCCATTAAAAAGCTTCTCAAATTCCTAGCACTTGTGCTTATGGTGAATGTATCTCCCACTCAGGCCTCCTGACAGCTTTTTTGTAATTTCACATTGTCAACTGCTTTTGTGCTTTAGAGTTTCATTTATTGAAAAAAAAAATGCCTCAAATGGAAGTAGAGACAGCTATGGCTTTAACATATGTCTGTGTGCCTGGGTAAGGTGAACACCAGAGTTACATAATGACCCAACATTATTCACTTCACGTGGCTTTCCTCTTTTCATATTCCCAAACATGTTGATTTTCCAAATATAGTGTATTAATTCAGCATTGCTGTGGTCACAGTTTCCATTAATTCCCTGGTGTGTTTCAAAGGAATGGAAATATTCTTAAAGTCTTTGTCATTTTTATTTTAAAATTGTGTTTTGTGGAAATTTCCTACATTTTCTCTTGTTCAATTTAGAGAGGCACTTTCTCTTTTCTGTGATTAAGAAATGATGTATTCATTTTGAACTGGGGAAAATGGCACAACATCTATCTATATATATTTTTTTGTAACTGAGAGATTTGTTTCCACAATTACATTTCAGTGAAAGCACCTAACAGTCACGAAAGATTAGCAGTGTTTTCTCTCTCTGCCATACAATCTTCTAATTTGTCTGGAACACAAATGAATCAAGAAAGGCAGTGCTGCAGCCTGCTCAGAGAATTACAGAATCTTGCTTTAACTATTGGGTCAGCCTGGGGTCCATAAATCTGCCATTTAAATTATTAAGAACTATTTCCAGAAAAAATACACTTTATGTTGCGGATGGAGCTTCTCTTTCATCCTTCAACTTCAAATTTCATAATTAGAACATGATGAACAATGGGACTCCCACAGAATAACAGAGACATTTCCTTGGCTTCCTTTCTACTGCCTTTGAATGTGGAATGAATGGTGTAGTCTGCAGTCTCATGAAATCGTCTGTTCCTTCCCATACTTTGTTACATTTCTGAGAAAAAAAAAAAAAAAAAAAAAAGAACTACTTGGATGGTGCTACCCCAAGACAAAACTTCAGAAGTTTGTGCTAAATAGCGGTAACTACTAGGAGCCATTCAGGATTATTTAAAAAAAAGAAATAAGTCAATGTATTAGCTATCTCCTTCTGTAAGAACAGCTGCCATGTTGGCCATCCAAATAATTTTTAATGTGGGATTCTTTTTTAAAAAGTCTAAAAATAATCACTATCACTCATGTGAAAGTCAAAAAAGTTGCCCTCATGAACTTTATCTTTTATACTGACCTATACGAATTCTACTTATGATGAGAAGTCCTTATATAGCAGAAACATAGAGTAAGATTGGAATCACACCAGGACTAGTGAATTACTGCCTGTGGTTAAACCAGAACTCACGTCCTGATAGTCCTAAATTTTCGGGGGAGTCAACTCACTCCCATCAATATGAACCAGTTAAGCATCTGTAAACAGATTGTCATGTAGAAACAACTTCTCATTTCTTTGAGGCAGATACATAGAAGTCTGAGTCATATGATAATAGTTTAGTTTTCTGGAAAACTACCACACTCTTTTCCAAAGTGGCTGTTCCATTTATAATCCTGTCATTGATGTATGTAAGACCATTTTTTTTCCTGCATCATTGCCAGCATTTGGTATTATTATTATTTTATTTTATCTATTCTGATAGGTGTATGCTAATTTACCCCAGTCTTGGTTAGCATTTTCTTGATGTTTTATGAGGTTGAACATTTTATTCCATTTATTTCCCATCTAATTATTTTTTACATTATCATCACTTTTTATAGTTGGATATTTTTCTATTGTGTTTTTCTTATTTTGAATAGCTGGTGTATCAAGAATGAATACATTCAACATACACAAAGTCATGATTTGATAGACATATATGTTGTATAAAGATGACCACAGATGAATTTAATACATCCATTGCCACCCATGCTATTTATTAGATTTTTCAGAATTTGTTCATCCTATAACTGAAGTTTTAGATGCTTATATAAGCGTCTTCCATTTCCACCACTTCCCAGCCCTAGGCAACCACCATTCTACTCTGTAGTTCTGGGATTTACTCTTTTCTACACTGCTGAGACTTTTCTGTTTTCGATTATACCAAAAAGTATATTTGTCTTTCTCTTCCTGCTTAGCTTATTTCACTGAGCATAATGTTTTCCAGGTTCATTCATGTTGTTACAAATGGCAGGATTTCCTACTTTTCACAGTTCAGTAACATTACCTTGTATGCCTGCATCATGATTTCTTTATTTATCCATTGAGGAACACAATTTGATATCATGGCTTGGCTACTGTAACTTATGCTATCATGTGTTTGAGTTGTAGGTATCAGCAAGATACTGATTTCATTTGCTTTGGATATATACCAGAAGTGGAATTGCTGGATCATATGGTAGTTCTATTTTTGGTTTGTTGAGAAACTCCCATACTGTTTTGCAAAACCAAATGTACTAATTTACATTCCCACCAGCTACGGAGAGGGTTTCCCCTTTCATTACATCTTTACCAACATTTGTTGTATCATCCTTTTTCCAATGCCATGCCACTAAGCATGAGGTGCTGTCTCACTGTAGTTTGGACTTGTATTTCTCAGTTGCTTAATTATTTTGAGCACCTTCTTATATACTGTTGGAGATGTCTTCTTTAGAAAAATATCTGACTGGATCATTTGGCCATTTTTAGATTGGGTTACTTGATTTTTTTACTATTAAGCTTTGTGAGTTCTCTGTTTTAAGTGTAAACTCCATATTGTGTATCATAAAAGTGGTTTGTACACTTTTCCCCACTCCATCAGTTGCTTTTCCACTTTATGTTTTCTTTTGCTGTGTGGAGGCCTTTATTGGATTCAGTTTCATGTATATATTTTTGTTTTTGTTGCCTGAGTTTTTGGGTCATATACAAAAGGAAAGTCTGATAAATAGCTTATGCTAAGAAAACTGGAGACACACCACAAAAGATTAAAGTTGGACTCCTGATTTATGCCATATAAAATATTTGAAATGGACTAAAAACATAAGTATAAAAACCATAAAATTATTATTTCACTTAGGAATATGCATACATACTACATAGGAATCTTTATTCACATATGTGAATTGCAAACATATTCTTCCAGTGTATAGTATACCTTTTTATTTCTTAACTAGAAATGTGACAGAGCTAAATTTTTTAAAATTTTGATAAATTGCAATTGATGGACGTTTTTCTCTAAGAATTGTCTTTCATGTCATGTCTAAAAAGTTTTATGCCTTTCGTTCTAAATAGCTGATCTTTCTGGCCACTGAAAATTCATAGATTTATGTTTAAAATTAAGAATATTTTCAGTTAATTTTGTATAAAGGATAATACCTTGTGTGAAGTTTATTAGTTACTTAGTGATATCCAATTGCTCCAGCACGTGCTGGAACAACTATCTTTCTCTACACAATTGCTTTTGCACCTTTACCAAAAATCAGTGAGCTATACTTAAGCGGATCCATTTTTAGGAACTTTTCTGCTCTGTTGATTCATTAGGTAGTTTCACATGGTCTTTGTTATTGTCAATATGTAACATATTTTGAACTTGCATCAAACAATTTCTCTGGCATAATTCTTCTTTTGAAACATATTTTGGTTATTCTAGTTGTTTTGTCTTTTATAAATATTTAGAATAATATTTCTATGCTTTTTGAGAATGTTAGTAGAATTGTATATGTGCTACATTAACCTGAAGATCAATATGAGGAAAACTGTCATCTATTTATAGGATTGCAAATCACAACCCATGAATATAGTATGTTTCTCCATCTTCAATCTATTTTAATAAAATTTTGTAGTTTTCAAAATGCAACATGTATGTATTTTGTTAGTTCTATGTCAAAGCAGTCTATTTTTTGAATAATATAAATTGAATTGCATTTTAAAAGAAACTTGATTATTTAGAAACTGTAAGGGTGGTAACAAATTCGATTCTCTCCATCCTGTTTCCTTCATTATTAACACAACTTTTTATAGTACATTTGGTACAAAGGATGAACCAATATTAATATATCATTATTAGCTAAAGTGCATACATTACTTACATTTCCTTAGTTTTTACATAATTTCTCTTTTCTAAGCCAGAATCTCCTCCAAAGTATTTTAATCAACAACAAAGGGAAGACTATCAATTTAAAAACACATTTCCAATAAATACAGTTTGCATTTTGTGATTTTTGAGTACAATGCTTTATAAGTACTTTAGGTCAGATTTATTAGCTATGTTGTTGACATTTATATTTTTATTAGTACTGGTGCTGTTTGCTACTGAGAGAGTTAATATTGTTTTGAGTTTTGAGTTCCTTAGAATAAGACATCTGGAAAAATATTAGTTGTAGGTAGTTCCTTTGAGTATTAATCTTAAAACTCACAGGAAGGAAGTAGGAAAAGTAAGATAAGAAGAGGGAGATAAATCAGTAAAAGGCACATTATGGACTTGGTCACCATTCATAAAAGCTAGGGCTTAATTTTGTTTCCAAATTGTTTTACATAAGTTCCACATTCCTCATATTTTTTCCACTAATGGATATAATGCTAAAAAAATTTTACTTACCTGGTACCCTGTTCCCTTGTTGAAGTGTTAACTTTTCTTCCCAATGCTATAGAAAGCACAAATCAGAATAGTAAATATATGTGGACACTTGGTATGGGGTTCTCTCAGTGTCCAAAAGTATACAAAGGATGAACTCAAGTATGCTCATGACGTAGATGATTCTCAAACTGTTACGATAATGAATCTTTTTCACTTCTTGACGTTCTCCCTTCTTGAGTTTACCCCTGTGTGATATTATTATAGAGGTTCCAACTTTCTTTATTTGTATGCAATATCTTTTTAATTATCTTTTTATATTATCTATTTTCTCATAAAATCCGTTGTTCAGATTAGCAGATATAGTTATGCAAGATGGGAGATATGATTTAATATTTTCAGATGCTTTCAAGAAATCTTAAAATTTTTTTCTCTCATTTTCTTTTATTACCTTTTAAAACAATTTATTTTAGGGGCTGGGGAGATAGCTCAGTACCATTTGTGATTTCTTTTATGGTCTGTAACCTTCGGAAACGAATCATACGAAAACTACAAAATTAGCAAACATCTTGAAATCTGTATATAAAAATAAATTACCTCTAATTTCAAAGTTTCACTTATTGGTGTTCCACTGAATCTTAAAAATAAAAATGAAAAAGCAGCTCCAGTGACAGTCTTATACCATTCTTTTAACAAAGAAACGGTTCCTTTTAACTTCATGCCCACCCCATACCCTAATTCAAAACACATCATTTAATTGTCTTGGTCATGGACATTTCCAAGATGAGATTTTACATCTTATTCCCATAGCTTCTGGCTATCAGAAAACTCATGCTTTGCTTTATTGAAAGTTTGGTCTAGCTGATGTTGGTGTATCCCTTCCAATATTTTCCATCCTCATCTTTGCTTCTGGAGGCATTTCCTCTGGTTCACTGTCTTCATCTTCATTAAAAGCTGCTGCCGCTAAAAGGGTTTTTGGAGTAAGAGTTGAAACAGTTTCTTTAGGCTTACTTGATCCAAGTTTCAGGGATATGGTTGATGTTTTCTTTGTTGTGTGACTACCTATGGCAAATCCAAACTTGGAGATCTGATCTTTTTTTTTTAAATTTTATTTATTTATTTTTTCTTGTTTCAGAACTTTTGCCTGTTTGTCTATTTATCTTTATGACCGGCCCAGCCTGCCCTGAGGGCAGGGCTGGCGCAGCATGTGGTGCCAGGGATTGAACCGCGGTCCCTGCAGCCACCTGCAGGCGCTTTAGATCACTGAGCCATCCTGCCGGGCCCCAAACTTGGAGATCTTTATCGGCTTTCTTGGGAAATCTGTAGCTTCTTCTTCAGATGAAAGCTTCTCAGCACTGCGACTGGAACTTTCCCTTCCAGTAGTGAAAGAAACAATCTTAGTTTTCACGGGCTTTTCTGTTTCTTCTTCAGGTACTCCAGCGGCTCTAGCTTCTTAGGCTTCTTTTCTCCTGACTTTCGGTGTGCCATTCTCCTGGCTGCAGACACATACTAGTTTTTGAATTCATCCTGATATTTTCCCTTAATTGAATTTTTTATTTCATTTATATTTAGTCTCATTGCCAGGATGTCTGTCATATTAATATGATATGACCTATCATATTAATATGTTTTTATTTGTCATATCTATTCTTTTACTCTTCTTGTTTACTTAATTATTTTCCATGTCTAATCTATTTATTTATTTTATTTCATTTTTTTATTAATTTTAAGGAAATGAAATAGCAATGAGACAGTTTCGCAACAGATCAGTAGGACGATTCCAATAATTAATACATTGCATATTGTTGTCTTCTTAGTATTTGTTCAGAGTACAAAATGCAGACCTAAAAAAAGACACAGACTTTATATCTTGTGTAAACACTACTAGTACAAATATTTCTTTTCACTGAACTAAGAGAAAGGAGCTGTATGTATAGTTCAATAGTCCGTAATAGTAGTGTGTTATCAGCACAACTGGCAACGTGTTATTAAGTATTTATTACTTTGTTTCTCCATTTCTTATGACCATTTTTTCAGTGATTATCTTACACACACACACACACACACACACACACACTTCATTTGAATTTTGCATGATCTAATATTTGTATTATTTCTGTACAATTCAGGGAGGGACTTTAGAACACTTGGTTTCTATCTACTGCCACTTGTCTTCCTGAAATTATTTCTCTATGCAATTAGTATTCACATAGATTTACCCATATATAGTTTCTTGCTGCTCCTCATTCTTACCTGGAATTTTGTGAAATTATCAAGGAAAATTTTCTCTTATTTATATAACTAGGGGTGTGGCACCTGAAATGCCATTGTCATGATTTTGAATACTTAGTATAGTGAAGAAATGCTAGTGTTACACAAAAACTAGAATGCAAATTCCTGCCATGGTGTCTGCATGTGTGACCCATATTCTGTCTCCAAATAAAAAATAGCTGAGAGAATTTCTGGGGGCTTCAGGGTTCTTTCATATGTGGTCACCTGGGCTCACAAGAAGACTCAGCCCCTGTGTGATATACTGACATATATACCATATATATGGTGTATGTGCCATATCTCTATACATGTAGGTGGCAGTTCTTCTAGAGAGAAAAAAGTATCAATAAGTTTGTTTGAAAATTATTTTTCAAAAATCTTTGCACTGCGCATAGGAATCCCCTAGGTCATGTGAATTTTATTTCAGATCTCCAAAGGTATCCTTCCACAGGCTTTTGATTTCCATTTTTCTCAGAGAATTTATGTTCCTCCCGAAGTGTTCTTTCATACCATCTCTTTTCTTCTGTAGGTAACTTAAAGAATTTCCTCTTTTTAAAGAAATTTTTCAGCTTTGCTAAAATGCTTATGTGTTATTTTTTCCTTGCTCATATTTACATCAGAGAATAAATCACAGGCTGGATTTTGTTGTTAAGTTAGTATTGAATACCTGGTCGTTATCTCTAAAATGTTTACTTTTTCCACATGGCATCTTTGTTTTCTAGACTCAAGAAACCTGGATGATTACTTAATTCAAGTCTAGAAGAGAATGCATGTTATCTGCTAGTTTGTGTGTCTGTAATAAATTTTGAAGTCATGTAAGTACATATCAATAAAGAAAATATAAAAACACCTTCTTTTCTTCTATGAATGGCAAGCCTAAGGTACTGAGGCTGAAGAAGCATAATTTCATAACAAAATTACTGCACTGTAACAATAGCTAATACACTGTGTATTATAATCTTAAAACATGGTAAAAATATTGCCTAGAATACCATTTATAAAAAATGACTTTTACTGTATTTAACATTTTCTTTCCAGATATAGTTTCTTTATAGATATTTTCCATTTATCTCTTTTCAAATTCACTTATCATCTATTTATTTTTGTAAGTCTTTTAAGCTCATTGATTTATTAACCTACAATATGTAATTATCTACCATAGAATTTCCATTTGATTTTTTCAGAGATTTCAGTTCTTTTGAATTTATCCTCTTTCAATTTTCTGATTAATCAGTTGTTTAGAAGCCTGTCACCTATAACTACAGTATCTGAATATCTGTGGCTCTCTGTCTTTTCTGTATTTCTTTCCCTTCTGGATTTTATACAGGGCAATATAGTTTTAGTTGAACGCTGGATATTGTCCATAAAATTGTACAGACTCAGACATGATCTCTGTACCTACTAGAGTTTTTGTATGAACTTGGGTATTTTGACTATACACAGATGACTTTAGTCCAGTGAAAAGCTGAATTAATTTTGGCATAGGATTCAGTCTTTGGAAAGCCTTCTCTGTTTGCTTTTCTTGTACTTTGCCTAAGCAGGTGCAATAGACCATTGAGCCATCTCGCCAGCCCTGATATTTCTTCTTTTGACCCTCTACCACTGTCCAATTATTAGGTGAGTTAAAGAGAAAAATGACCCAGAATATTGGGATGATATTATAATACCCTTTCTTCCAAATTCTTGGCACCATAAGTTTTAGGTACTCTGATAGCTCTTTTATACTTTATGCACATTTTGAAATTTTATTTTTTATATATTATTTATTCACTCGTGGAAACATTAATATAGTATATAAGTCTTCTTGGGGAGTCAGAAATAGAAATCTTATGGGTGATCATGGTTCTTTGGCTTTTCCTAGTTTTGATTTTTCTGCTGCTTTTGCTGGTTTTTTTGTCATTAACTTCCCTCATGATCTCTGGAACTTTTTTTCACTGAATTTTAATGGTGTATGTATGTATGTATGTATGTATGTATGTGTGTATGTATATATGTTTTTTTTTGTATTTCTGTATATATTTTAATTTTGTGCATCTGGTAGAGTCTTACTACGCAGCTTGTGCTCAGAGTGATCCTCCCGTCTCAGCCTCTCCAATGTTGGGATTACAGGTGTACACCACAACACCCCGTCTTGATGGGTGGCTCAGTGTGCCCAAGGCAGGGCCAGCATGACACGTGGTAGCTGGAGTTCAGCCCCAGTCCTTGTGCTTGTCTAGGTAGGCGCTTACACCACTAAGCTATCTCTGTGGCCCTGTATGTATCTGTTTAAACACTGCATTATTCACTTCCCACACATTTTGATATCTTTTGTTGTTGTTTCTGTTCAGCTCTAAATATTTTCTAATTTCTCTTATAACTTGTGACCCATGATGATGGACTGACCCATGGTTTATTCTGGAATGTCCTATTTATTTGGCAACTTTGTAACTGATTTTTATTATTGATTTTACATTTACTTCAATTATTGACAGAAAACATGTAAGAATCATATTATAGGATGGAGTGTCTAAGAATGTCAGTGAAACAAAATTGGTTGATGATTTTGATTATATCCTGTACATCTTTAATTTACTTTCTACTTGTTTTATCAAAAATTATTGAAAATAGAGTAGGGAAATCTCCAATTACAAATATTTTTCTGTTTCTTAATTTCTTTAAAAAATACAACTATTTATTTATTTATCTACTTATTTATTTGGTACAGGGTCTCACTACACAGCTCAGACTCATAGTGATGCTCCTGTATAAGCCTGGGATTACAGGCCTGTGCTACCACACTTGGTTTTAGTGGCCAGCTTGGCATAGGACCAGCATAGTATGCAGTACAGGGATTGAACCTGGGTCTTTGGACTTGTCAGAAAGGTAGGTACACTGCTGAGCTATCTCCCCAACCCTCTTGTTTATTTTCTATCAGATTTTTATTGCTGTTCTGACCTCCATTTCTAAGATGTACATGTATAGTTTTATTGTATATTTTTGTTAAAATGATCCTTTTACCATATTTAATGTATCCCCTCATCTATCAAGAATATTTAGTTTGAATCGCTTCTCAGCCTTTTGGCTAAGATCAAGTGTAAAGAATATTTAGTTTGAAAATTAGTTTGACTAGTGTAGCCACTCTGTTTTGTTTTGATTTTTGTTTGCATGGTATAAGTTTTTCCACTTTTAAATTTTGAACCTTCAGTTTCTTTATATTTAAAATGAATTTTACATAGACAAAATACGGCTGAGACTTAAATTGCATCTGACAATTTCCATCTTTCTTTTAATATGTTAAGACCATTTGTCTTTTATATTCAATATAATTATTCCTATTAATCTGATTGAACATTTTTGTTTGTCCTTTGCTCCCTGCTATCCCATTGCCTGGCTCATTGTAGATTACTTGAATTATTTTAACTTTTCATATTAATTACCTATTACATTTTAGGCTTTATTTCTTGTGTATTTTTGCTGTCATTTGTTTTAGGGACATAGTGTTACTTAAATATTTTACCTTTTTTTTTGTGTGTGTGAGACTGGTGTTCAAACTCGTGAGCTTACACTTGCCAGGCAGGCACTTGTGCCAGGGAGCTCACTCTCTGGCCCCTTACCATTTTAGGAAGAATGCAGGTTGCTACTTACAACTGCATGTCACACTGCCTTGGCACCTGCACCAACAGATACCCCAAAGTGTTAAGATTTTTGATTCTTAACATTCAGAGATATTGTCAAGAACCTAAATGGGAGATAAATTGTCTTGGATATTTATTTAGTTGGTTTTTGTCTCTGTTGCTCTTAACTTCTAAACATAAAGTTTTCCTTAGGCATCATTAAATTTGGGATGAAAGTTTTTAAAAATTATGGTAAAATACACACATCATAGAATGTTCTGTTTTGCCCGTTTTATGTGCATAATGTAGTACTGTTAAGCAAACTCGTACTGTTGGGAAACTGAACTCCAGAACTGTTTTTATCTTGCAAAAGTGGAACCCTGTGGGACTAAATAGTGCCTTTATATATCTCCTTCCCTTAGCAGCCAGTGTCCTACTTTCACTCTGTGTAAATGTGACTGTAGTGAACCCTTCACCCTTCACATGAAAACATATAGTAAAGGGCCTGGGGAGATAGCTCCATGACAGAAGTGCCTGCCTGGCAAGTGCAAGGTTGTGAGTTCGAACCACCATGGTCCTGCGAGAGAGAGAGAGAGAGAGAGAGAGAGAGAGAGAGAGAGAGAGAGAGAGAGAGAAACAAAACGTATTTTTCTTTCAGTGGCTGTCTGACTTCCTGTAGCATCGTGTTCTGAGGTCCATACATGCTGTTGCCTGTGTCTGCAGTTCTTTCTTCCTCAAAACTGAGTACTACTCCATTGTGTGTACAAGTCCGTTTTTGTTCATCCATTCATCTATCAACAGACAGTGGGCTTTTTATGTCTTGACTGCTAAGAATAATCCTCCTACAAGCATAGGTGAAAAATAGCTATTTGAAGCTCTTTTTAAAATCTTTTTTGGTACATACTCATAGTTGGAATTGCTAGATCACTTTCTAATTTCATTATTTATTTCATTAGTATTGTTATTTCAATATTATTGCATTATTATTATTATTAAATTAATTATTATTATTTTTTTTGTGCAGGGCCTCACTACGAAGCTTGAACTTGTAGTGATCCTACCGTTTTCAGCCTCCACAAAGCTGAGATTACAGGTGTGTGTCACTATGTTCTGACTTGATGGTTGGCTTTTTCACACCCCAGGATGGGGTCAGTGAGATATGTGGTGTTGGGGATCAAGCCTCAGTCCCTGAATTTGCATAAGAAGGTGCTTAGTCTGCTGAGGTATCTCACTGTCCCTTTGTTTACTTTTAAAAATACTTAAACAGTTTGGTTTTATCTACTATTTCATTTCAAGGATGAGGTTGGATCTACAATAACGTTTTATGAAATCTGAAAGTTTATTTTTTATTAATGCATCTAAATTTACACTAGATTATTAGATCTCCAAGGGAAGAAATCAAGTTCTATTATTTATCTGTATACACAGTCTGTATCCTTAGATATATAACATAGTAACTTAGCCTATTGCAAAACCTGAAATATTTTATTAGTGGATGAATTAAAAGAGTAATTCTTATCATGTGTTGTTAGTGGTGTTTGACGTGCTGTTTCCTATGTGTGTAGTGTGCATACTGATCAAATTCAACCTCCTTTTTCTCATAATAGATAAATTATAAGATATACATTTGAAAACTTGTATATCAAAATACACACATAGAAGAAGTGTTGTCTTTAACTATTCCCAGAACTCGAATTTCTTCAGTGCGAAGCTTATGTCTAGTGTTGCACTGCATCTTTACCCATTGCTTGGCACAGTGCACTGACTCAGCTTGTACGTGTTGGATGAATACATTAATGGCCATTTTTTTTGTAAACATATTTTTAAATCAGATAAATTTCTGCTCTCCTCTCTCACTTGACAAGAGGTCATAAGAAATGAAAAACCTAAGAAATGAGTCTTTGATTTCCAGTAGGCTTTGCCATCTGTATATCAGAGTCACTTCTGGCTGCTGTTTGTTTTTCTGCACTCATTTCTTAGCCCTGTCATTAACCTCTCCAAAAATTAAAGAGTAGGAAGAATTCTTTCCACTTGGAATCATTTGGACCAGAAAGGGTTTGAAGTCCTATTTTGTGTGTTATACCTTGGAGAATAAAACTCTTTTTTTTTCAATTTTTTATTGTTTAAATTTAACAATGGTTATATTACATATTTTCATCATCAGATCAGTTTAGATTAATACATATAGGTATATAAGATTGATCAAACAATTAAACATTAACCTTTCTAAATCCACAT
>PVJA010031932.1:0-24522 GCA_004027025.1 Myocastor coypus
AAAAAAAAAAAAAAAAAAAAAAAGAAAAAATGAATGTTTTGTTATACAGGTCTTGCTTCTACTTGCCCTTGACCACCCAGAAAGAAAAAAAAGAAATCGAATGCTTAATTACAATGCATGAAACGCTGGGCTGGATTGGTGAGATGAGCTTTAGGAGGCTTAGATTCAATAGCCTCCAGCATCACAGGCTTCACTGGTGTCCCACTGCCATTGCAGAACATTTGACTGTGTGTGTATCTGCTTCCTCTTTGTCCAAAGAGAAGTATATTCTTTTCCTTTTTTTTTTCTAAGCAACATCAATAGGGAGGTGGGTCATGCCCACACACTGTACTCTGTAGAATGATTTTGAGGACAATATGCAATATGTGAACTTTCAAAGAAAAGAAAGGGGAAAAGAAAAAAAAAAGTAATGTTGATTTAGAAGGGTTAATGTTTAATTGTTTGATCAATCTTATGTACCTATATGTATTAATGTAAACTGATCTGATGCTGAAAATATGTAATATAACCATTGTTAAATTTAAACAATAAAAATTGAAACTTAAAAAAAAAAAAAAGAAACAGGTCACACTTAAATGAAAACTCATCAGAATAATGGCCAATTTCTCTTCACAAACCATGATGCCAACAAGAGCATAGGGGAGACTTCTTCAAGTCCTTTATGAAAACAAATTCCAGACCATAATGCTATCCCCTGGAAAACACTCTTCCAAGAATGAGGAAGCAGTGAAATACTTCCATGACAAGGAACAACTACAGAATTTCATGATGTCAAAATGAACCCTACAGAGACTACTAAAAATATTTTAGAGAAGGACCCAAAAGACATGAACTCTAAAATGAGAACAGAACGATCATACCAAATAGAACAATGAATTAAACACAGGTGCAAAAGTAGTAAATAGTCGTCAGTAAAATACATGCCAATCATAAGGTAATACATTTCAATTATAACCATAAATGTAAATGTACTAAATCCACCAATGAAATAAATAGACTGGCAGAAGGAATGAGGAATCAAAATCCAACCATATATTATATACAAGAAACACACTTAACTCATAAAGAAACTCATAGGCTAAAAGTTAAAGGATGGAAACAATACTACATGCCCCAGAACATTAAAAAAAAAATCAGGGATAGCAATGCTCTTTGAAAACAGTTTAAAATTCAAACCAAGACTGATCAAATAAAATAAAGATGGCCACTGCATACTGGATTGGGGAAAAATTCAAGATGAGGTGGTAACACATAAATATGTATGCACCCAACGTGGGAGAATCAAGTTATAGAAGCCAAATCTTAATGGACATGAAAAGCTAATATCGAATACTACAACCTTAGCTGGAGACCTTAACACAACTTTATCTCAAAAAGACAGGTCAAGCAGACAAAAATTTAGCAAAGAAATAACATAATTGAATCAGATATTGGAACAAATGTACTTAGTGAACATACACAGAGTGTTCCACCCAAGCACTTCTGAATACACATTTTTTTCTGTTGCATATGGGACATTTTCAAAAATAGACCACATACTAGTATATAGTTCATGCTTAAATACATGTAAGAAAACATGAAATATTCCACACATAGTATATGACCACAGTACAATGAAACTGGAAATAAATAACAAAAGAAATCACAGGAACACCAGAAATACATGAAATTAAACAACACCTTTTCCAGCAACCAGTGGGTTACAGATGAAATTACACAAGCAATTAAACAACATATTCAATTTAACGAAAACTTACAACCTACCAGAATTTATGGGATGTAATGAAGCTGACCTTAGAGAGAAATTTATGTCTCATCTCACAGATCAAGAAAATAAAACATGACTAAATAAATATTCCAATTATGTACCTAGATTGGCTAGAAAAGGAAGAGCAACCCAAACCAAAAGCCCAAAGATGGGAGGAAATTATAGAGAGTAGAGCTTAAATGAATTTCATTGAGACAAAGAAAATAATACAAAGTATTAATGAATCCAAAAGTTGGTTCTTTGAAAGGTTAAGTAAAGTTGAAAATTCCATAACTAACCTCATCAAAAAGAGGAAAGATAGTATTCAAATTTCAGCAATAACGAATAAAAAGGATGAAATTACTACAGATCCAGTAGAGATTCAGAAGATCATTAATAGCTACCTTGAGAATTTTTACACTCATAGAATTGAAAACACAGATGAAATGGACAGATTCCTAGAAATGTACAAACTACAAAAACTGAATCAAGAAGATATAAGACCTCTCAATTACCCCATAACAGCCAATGTAATACAAAATGTAATGAAAAGTCTACTCACAAAGAAAAGTCCAAGACATGATGGATTCAACACTGAATTCTTCAAGAAATTTACAGAACACATAATCCCAATATTTGTCAAGATCTTCAATGAAATTGAAAAGCAAACAATTCACTGAAAGTCATTCCTGGAGGCAAGTATTACACTGATACTAAAACCAGAGAGAAATTCAACTAAAAATGATAACTACAGGCCAAGATCTGTCATGAACATAGATGCAAAAATCCTGAATAAATTCCTTGCCACTAGAATACAATAAATCATCAAGAAGATTATGCACCATGACCAAGTAGGATTCATCGCAGGGATGCAAGGATGGTTCAGTATGTGCAAATCTATAAATGTAATACACTGTATCAACAGAACCAAAACCAAAAATCATGGGTTCCTCTCAATTGATGCAGCAAACCCTGTGACAAAGTCCAACACTCATTCTTGTTCAAAGCAGTGCACAAAATTGGAATAGATGGCCTCTAACTCAATCTTATAAAAGCCATCTATGACAATCTAATGACTAACATCATTCTAAATGGGGAAAAACTGAAGATCTTTACTCTCAGGTCTGGTACAAGACAAGGATATCCGCTATCTGATAAAGGTTCTCAACCTTTCTAATGCCGTGACCCTGCAGTAGAGTTCTTCATGTTGCAGTGACACCAAACCAAAAAATAATTTTGGTGGCTATTTCAAAACTACAATTTTGCTAGTTATGATTCAGAATGGCTTTGGCTGTTCAGCTTGGGAGATTCTGGTCAGAGCTCAGACCAGAAGACTGACAGAAGGCCTGCCTGTAAAGACCAGGCTGAGGTTTCTGCTGGAGAAAAGGAAATCATTGATCATTGGACTCCAGATGATTTGTGCTGTGGATTGGCCGAAAGTCTGTCGGAATTTTGCTTGTACCCAGAGACTGTCTAAGACTGAAATTAAGCATGGCGGACTCATTAATCTTACAAGAGATATTTCAAAGCATCAAAATATTGGGGCAGTGGCATGGTTGTTATTGGTGGCATTTAGCCAGATTTATGTTGAAAATCAAGAGCAAAGAGCCAAGAATGATGATTTATTTTATTTATTTATTTATTTATTTATTTTTTTGTGGGACCAGGGTTCAAACTCACGACCTTGCACTTGCCCAGCAGGCACTTGTGCCTCGGAGCTATCTCCCCAGCCCCAAGAATGATGATTTAAACTGTCGGGTATTTGTCCCAGCAAGTAAAAAGTAACTAAGACTGGGTACTCTGAATTATTTTGTAATTCTCTAAGAAATTTGGGATTATTTTTCTAGTGCTGTGAAGAATGTCATTGATTTTGGAGGGGATTTCATTAAATACATAAAAACATTTCTCATAGTATAGCCTTTGTTAAAATGATATTGCTACTATTTCAAATTCATGGAATATTTCTCTTTCACTGTTGAGTTACTTTATTTACTCTTCTGAAATTTTCACCGTGGTTATCATTTAAATTCCTTTTTAAAACTGATCTCTGGATAGTTCACCTTTCTGTGACTTAAATTGTTTCTCTGATTTCTGTTTCACACTATTGTTAGTGCATAGAATTGCCATTAATTTTTTATTGTTAATTTTATATCCTACTCTATTTCTGAATTTGTTGTTTAGCTTACAATGTAGTTTGGCAATCTTTAAGATCTTCTGGGTATAGAATTTTATCTACTGCAAACACAACTAATTTGAGATCTTCCTTTCCTATTCATATTTCTTTATTTATTTCTCTTCCATAATTTCTCTGAACGTAATTCCAAGAATGCCACTAACACATTTGGCAAAAATGCATATCATTATGCCATTCCTAGTTTTAGAAGAAATATATTAATTCTTGTTCAGAATGATATGAGCATTGCTATAACACATTAGGCAATAATGTTGCTTAGTTTCTTTAGTACTTTTCTCATAAAGGAGAGTTGCATTTTTTAAAAAAATGATTTTCCTGAATACACTGAAAACTTGTGCTTTAATCCTTGACTGCAATTATGTGGTGTATTATGTTTATTGGCTTTCATATGTTGAACTTGCATTACATCAGTAAGATAAAATTAACTGTATCATTGTGTGTGATTGTTTTAACATGCCACTCATTTCTGTTTCCAAATATTTTGTTAAGGATTTTTGCATCCATGTTCATCATGTATATTGTTGTACTGATTTGTTCTTTGTTGTGTCCTGTCTTGTTTTTGGTATAAACATGATGTTGTTCACATAGATGGTATTTAGAAATATTCTTCACTCCTTATATTTCATAGAGAATTATGAGAATCATTGGTGTTAGTTTAATATTATTTATTTGTTTTTTTTATTTTGTGGGTTTGGGGATTGAACTCAGGACCTTGTGTTTTCCAGGCAAATGTTTATTCTGCTGAGCTACCTCTCCAGCCCCAGTCTAATATTATTTAAAGGCTCGGAAAAATTGATTAGTGAATCCACATAATTTTGAGATTTTGATATGAAAAAAATTTATTACTGCTTCAGTCTCGTGTTTGTTACAATATATTCAGACCATTTATGTCCTATTGGTTTACTCTTGGTTGTTTGCATGCATGCAGAAATTTATCGATTCCTAGACTTTACAAATTATTAGAATTTTAGTTGCAACTATAAATCCTACAGCCAGTCAAATAGCTCAGCAGATTAAAGCATCTACAAGCAGTTGCAGGGATGGGCGTTTGATCCCCGGGGAATCCTGTGCCAGACTCCACCTCCATTCCCCAGGGGTGCTGAGACAGCAATTGAATCTGGGTGTGGTGGCTTGTGCCTGTAATGCCAGCTCTTGGAAGGCTGTAAACAGGTGGATCCCTAGGAGTCTGATCTAGTAGTGAGACCCTGAACATCCTGTAGAACCTTTCCTAAAATGCACATTCCCTAATAATCTTCTGGAGTTTAGACATGTTTCTTGCAATACATTCCTTTACAATATTAATTGTATTGCTTTGGTCTGCTTACTGTTTCATTTGGTTACATTGACTAAGAATGTATCAATACCTTTATCGTGCTTTTTATTTTATTTGTGCTTATGTGCGTTACATAATGATTACATTCTTTGTAGCAAGTTGGTTCATGTACATCACACATCACAAATTGTTTTATTTTACCTTCTTCACCATTTCTCTCGTTGCCAGCATCAGACTCGTTTGCTTATCTTGTAAGGTCTTATGAAATTCATTATCGTGTAGCAGATTAACAGCCAAACTAATAGACCAAAAACGTATAAAACATAATGCGACAACTATATTAAATCAAGGTACATATTTAGATACATTGTCCATGCTGGATGACAATAATTTTTTTTCTTTTTGTTGCAGTACTTTACTTTGCATTTAATTTATATATTGAATTCTTGTATAAGAGAAACCATGTAATAGTCAAGCTTGTCTATTTGACTTACTCTACTTGGCTTTACAATCTCAAGGTCTATCCATTTTCCTACAAATGATTCAGTTGTATAAACATGGAAGAGCAGTACTCCATTGTGTAAGAATATCACTTTTTGATTTAGCTATTATGAATTGTGCTGCTATAAACATAGATAAACCCACATCACTTTGCTTTGAAATACTTAAGCCTTTAGGGCAGATAGCTAAAAGTGGAATAGTTTATTCAAATATATTTTTATTTTCACGAGTTTTTAAGCTTCTCCATAGTGATCATAACAGTTTACACTTCTACAAACAGTGAAAAATTATTTCTTTTTCTGTGGTCTTCTTAGAATCAGCTGTTGAGATTTTTATGATAACCTTTCCTTCAGGTAGGAGATAAATTCTCAGTGTTGTTTTAATTTGTACTTCCAAAATGGCAAGTGATGTCTAACATTTTTTTTTCATTTGTTCATTGGTCCTTCATTCTTTTTGGTCTTAGAATTGTCTGAATTTCAAATGCCCATTTTAATTAGGTTTTTTTTAATTTTGGGGAGATCAAATATTTGATTTTTTGTTTTCTCAATATTGGTACTCTAAGGAGAAGCTCACATATTTTCTTTCTATAAGTTATCTCTTCACACTGTTGTTAGTTTCCTTTATTGTGCAGAGGCTTTTTACATTTGATGTGTTTCCATCTGTGGTGTTTGGTATTATTAAGTGCACGTGTTGTTGAATTTTAGTTCAGAAAGTGTCTGTACCTTGGCATCAGGAGTGTACCTTTCTGTTTTCGAGTATATTGAGTGTATCTCTTTTAATGCTTAGAGAGTTAATAATTATATGTTAGTGTATTTCATGGTGAGAAAGATATGTCTAAGGACAGTCTTCAGCATATGGAGAAATATGTGTTCCAGTCAATGTGTTTCGCCACTGTGCCTGAATGTGACTGAAGTTCTTTCTGATTTATATGTATCCATGACATAGAAGTCTGTTTTATCTCCAAATACTATCCTATTTTTATCTTAACATTATAGTTTTAAGTTTGGGATTAGGAAGCTCTCCATGTCTTGTCCTTCTCCCCAGAACTGTTTTTGGTCATCTAGATCACTTCTGGTTCATAAGAATTTTAGAATTGCTTTCTCATGTTTTGTGTGGAATTCTGTTGACATTTTGATTGGGGTAGAGCTAACACTGTTTAACAAGTTTGCAAATATGGCCGTTTTGTTTATAATGGTTTTATTTATCTAGAGAAATCCTTCTATTTTCAAGTACCTTCTTTGATCTCCTTTATCAAAATATTGTAGATTTTTGTTGTTATTTTTGGGTGATTTTTAAAATTAATTTTTTAATGAATCTAAAATTTTAAATTAAGTTTATTGATACAATATATCTTGTTAATCAATAGGGATTTTAAAAATATATATGGCATATTTCATTCTTATTTTTGTAAAAATCCTGTTCACTCCTTTTAGCCTCTCAACCCTCCATCATTTACAAATATTTTTTCTATTTTAGTCCTACTTTTATCTTTCTTTTCACTCCTGCCTTCATTTGAAAATCCTTCTCACTAGTTCTCCTTTCTTTTGAATCATTTCTTCCTATTTTGCAAAGCCTATTTTACACTTTGGAGCTTATTTATACTTAATGTTTTTGACACAAGAGTAACAATGTGGTATTCACACATGATTCATCAATCTAATTCTTCACTTAAGAATGTGGTCGCAAAGTACAAAGTTTAGTTAGAAATGTATCAAATTTATTATTTCTGTAGCTGAATAGTGCCCCATTGTATACAAAAAGCATATCTTGATGTAGTAGTTTTGTTTTATTCTTTCCTATGACCACCTTCCTTGTTGTCTTGACTCACAGCCAAAGGATGCTGCATCTTTCACTACTGCTGTGCTGATATTTATTGAGTTTATATAAACACATCTCAGTCTGTGTCTCTTATAATAGCATTTATTAAGTCCTGCTGGAAGACTGGCAAGACTAAGCAAGGAATAAAACTAAATGTGCTTTATGTTTTGCATAGAAATGCAGAATTTGTATAACTGCATGACTTCGTAGTTGTGATCTCAAAACAATAAAATTCTCATTTAATTTTTCTTTCAGTTAATGTAAGAATTCTCTAAACCTCTTAGCTTCTGAAGAGTTAGAGGTAGACATTGTCTAGTATGTCTGTAACGGCAATGCTTTATCCACTTAGTATGAGTTTAGTTTCCCTGTGTGTTCAAAGGAGACTTATTTTTTCAGCTCAGTGATATTGCAGCTAAAAATTATTCATAAGCAAAAGGAGAAGCAGTCTCTGCCTAAAAAACAAATGTGCTTCTTATTATTTGATATTTAGTTGAATATTTGACTCAACACTTTTCTACATGCAAAACAAGTTTCTGGAAGGTTATGCATAATTATATTATGAGAATTAATGTGTTATAAGTATTCATTTGACATGCACACAACATTTAATAAATAGTACTGGAAAAACTGGCTTACCAAATGCCAAACTCTAAAAAGTTAGACCCATATTTTTCACCATTCAATAAACTAAATTTAAATGGATGAAATACAATGCCTGTTATCAAAAGCTAACGCAATAACAAATGGAAGAGGGAATGTGGGGAAAAATAACCGTTCTCCACTTTTGTTGGGAGTGTACACTCGTTGACCTACTGTAGAACTTAGTTAATTTATTAAATTATTGATATATTGGTTAATTTCCCTATGAGCCTCATGATGGAAAGACTGAAAAATTGATTTGAAGAAAATTGAAAGAAGTTAGATTATCTGGTGCTGTTAAATTGTTACATGTCCTAAGGAGAGTCACCTAGAGAGAAAACACTTCTCACACTTTCACAGAGAACAAACTGGTCGAGCAAAGACCGTAACTCATCCAGATGGCTGATACTAACAAGAGATCTGCAAACAGCGGCATATGGTTTCAGGGTAAATCCTGAAAGGATTTGGCTAACCTAAAAAGTTATACTTTTAGTTTTGTAGGTCTTGTTTTTACTTGGTCTGAAGCATGCAGCAGAAAAGTATAACCACAAGTTATAAAAATTAATGTCATGTTAATACGCTGAACTGTAAAATGCTCAAGTTAACGACTTCAGACAATTGCCATTTATGCTGAAAACTCACTACCAATTATAAATTACTGGATTATATTGGGTAATGTTGCTGAATTCAGGAATCTATAATATTTGAACTGCCATCAAATATGAAAATGTCCTTTAAAGACTTCTTCAAATACAACTTCTCTAACAGCAGTGGAATACTCATCTCTGGCAAAACAAAATGAAATATGAGAATATAAGTAAAGGACCATTTTATAGTAAAAATAATATATATGTATATAAAAATAGGATAGATATACAATTACATTCTCTAGTTCAAGGAGAATAAAAGTTTGTTCTATTGTTGTTTAGACAAGATATATTTATATCTTATATTGTGAATAACTCCTACAAAGACAACAATATGCAATATATTAATTATTGTAACTGTCCTACTAACCTTTCTTGAAACTGTTTCATTATTTTTTCTCATTAAAATGAATAAGCCAATTAAAACAAATGAAAGTAAAATATTATGGCAATAAAAATATAAATTGTTACGTGTATCATATTAAATTTCTGTTTGTTAGTTTATATCTACTCAATTACATAAAGCATATTTGGAGTAATAAGTAAATAAATAACACATTTTTATCCATTGCTGAGTTCACAGGCTTTTGCATTGTTTTCAAAATTTAGCTATTACAAATTGTGTAACTATCAAACTTGTGCACATATACCACTGTACTAACATATTTTTAGTTCTTCCAAAAATATACCCTAAAGGAAAATAATTGGGTCCCATGAGACCTCTGATCCTAGATTTTTAGGAAGCTCCACAATAAGTTCCACAGTAGCTAAATCAGCATACACTCCCTGCAAGAGCGGAGAAGTTTTATTTTTCTCCACATTTCCTCCTGTATTTTTTATTGCTGTACTTTTTGATAACAAACATTCTATATGATTTAATCTTTTGTTTACTATATGGTGCAAGATATGAGTCTAGCTTTAGTTTTTGGCATTTGGTAAGCCAATTATTCAAGCACCATTTCTATTTTTCTTCCAATGAACATAATTTTCATCTTTGTCAAATATAAAGTAGTAGACTGGTGTTGCTTCTGCATCTTCTAAACTTTTCCATTGTTCTTCCATTCTTTTTTCTATTTAATTGTTTGTTTGTTTGTTCATTTATTCTGCCATTCTTCCAGGGTCATGTTGTTTTTTTCTTTTTCTTCACTGTGCTTTGTAGCAAATATCAAGACATGAATTGTGATGCTGCCTGTATTATCTAGAATCAATTTTTTGGTATTCTAACTCTTTTCTGGATCATAATGAATTTTACAAATGCTTTCTGTCATTCTGTAACGTATGTTAATGTCACCTTGATTTAGATTGCATTACATCGGTGTAAAACTTTTGGGAGGTTGGACATTTTCACTATGTCCTTTTTTCCATGGGCATTGGATATGTTTTCACTTCTGATATCCTTTTTCATCTTTTTTTAGAGTACTTCAAATTTCAATGTACAAATCTTTTAGTTTCCATTCTCTGACTGACTTCTAATTATTTTTTAGTGTATTATAAAAAGTGTTGATTCCTTAATTTTGACTTCAATGAGTTGTGTTTGTACAGGAATGCTTTGATTTTTGACTGTTACATGCGTATCCAGCTATGCTACTGAATGTGGTTATTCAAAACTGCAACTCTTTCTATACTTTTAAATTTTGTTTTAATTAGAATAAAAATATTGAAAAATTAGAAAAGCACTACAAGTCTTTTTGTGAACTTTTCAGTGTTTTTTCTCTAGTGCATCATGCCATGTGCATGTAACAATAATTTCACTTCTTCCTTTCCCAACTTTATTTCTTGTTTTTTTTCTATTTTTCTAGTTAATATTTTTAGAGCTACAATTAGTAGGAATTGCAACAGTGGCTATCTATGTCTTACTCATGATTTTAAAGTGGAGGACTTCTGTTTCTGACTATTTAGTATGAGGTTTCCTTTCAATTTGACACAGATGTAATAGTGATATATTCTAGTAACATGCATTATTTTTGTCTTGAATGGTTATTTTTTAAATTTTTTTATTTTGTTTTATTTTTTCTTGTTTCAGAACTTTTGTTTATTATTTATTTTTATGGCCGGCTCAGCCTGCCCTGAGGGCAGGGCTGGTGCAGCATGTGGTGCCGGGGATAGAACCACGGTCCCTGCAGCCGCCTGCAGGTGCTTTAGACCACTGAGCCATCCTGCCGGTTATTGACCTTTGTCAAACTCTTTTTCTGCATCTGCTGAGCCAATCATGTAATATTTATCTTTGGATTCCTTTATATGGTGCTTTAAATTTATTGATTTGTGCAGGTTGAATAGTCTCTGCACCTCTCAGATGACTCCGACTTGGTCAGAGTGAATGTGTATTATTTAATTTCGAGCTATTTATCTAGTTTTTGTGGTTTCTGTTACCATTAAATTCCATTTGCATTGCAATATGTTCAAATAATATACATGGGATAAATCACTTCCATGCATTTGATAAGTAAGCATTCTCCACAGGATAACATATAGTGTCACACAAGACTGTTAAGACAGTGGTCCTAAGAATCTCCAACAGATTTTTTAAAGTAGCAGTTTATTGGTAGAATTCTCATTATGACTAAATATATATGCTGATATATGTGAACTAAGCAACTACACCAAGGATATCAATTTGTAACACTAAAACTATGCTTGAATACCTATTTTTCTGATCTTTAAATGTGTACTGCTTCTAATGTCTTATCAATTATTGCTATACTCTCTCTCAAGTAAATGTTTAAAAAAAGGTAATAAAAGAGAATAAGAGACAAGATAAAAATGCCACAGGATTGACTTGCTATAATTTTGTATATGGTTAGATTTATAAATTTCAGTGTAAAAATGTATAATTTTTTTATCACATTCTATAGGGAATTATTAGAAGATGAATGATTCATGGAAAATGCCAGTTCCATGTTAAAACTAAAGGCACTTGATATTCATAAAGACGGTGATGTAAAGCTTAAGTGTATATGTTATAGAGTAATAATAGCACTAAGCATCTCTTCTGGAGGGTTAACAACTTAAAATAGCAGACCAAAAAATTAGACAAGAAAAAGGGCTACGAAGATAGCCAACGTTTTGACTCTAGCCCTTCAAGGTCAGTGAGGAGTCTGGACATAAAAGAACTTGCACTGTAACAGCCTATAAAAGTAAAACGTAGTGGTGACCCAAGTTTTCTGTTCAAGATTAGGGATCTACAGAGGAAAGGTATCGATAATGTATAGTGTGTCTAAGGAGAGTCACTTAAAGATAAAACTTTCTCTCAAGCATTGGCCATGTTTATCCAGATGGCTGACACTGACAAAAGTTCTATAAATCGCTGCGCCTGGTTTTAGGGTAAATCCTGAGGTGATTTTAGTGCCTTTGGCAGATACAAAAGGTACATTTTTGTTACATAGGCCTTCCTATAACTTGATCTTAACCATCCTGCCAAAAAGTGTATCCAGAAGATACAAAATGTAAGGTCTATCCACAAGGTATAAAATGTAAAGCCATGTCAACATGTTGAGCTGTAATATGTCAATAGCTTCTAACGTTCACTGTTCTGCTGATAGCCCACTACTATTCTAGACTATTGAACTATATATGCAGCTACTTTCTCTTAGTTCAATGAGAAGACGTTTACTAATAGTGTTTAGAAAAGATATTATATCTGCATCTTGTACACTGAACAACTACTATGCAGACAAAAATAGGTAATTTATTACTTATTGTAACTATCCTATTAACCTGTTTTGCAAATGTCTCATTGTCATTTCTTTCTCATTAATATTAACAAAATTTTAAAAAGATAGTATAACAAAATTCAACATAAGCAACATATAGTCCTAAGGAAATCTGAAACAAAAGAAAGTATTGAAAGCAAAAGCAAAACATAACAAAGACCAAACAAAAACAAAACAAAAATACCACTTACATTCCCATGAGGTTAAAAAATGAAAACCACTCAAAAAAAAAAAAAAAAAAAAACCAAAGACAAATAAAAGCCTAGTGAAATTTGTCCCTTGTTCAAGATCTGTGGTAAGTGTCCAAGTTAGACCGCAGAAATGTATCATGTAAAACCACCAAGTTTGCAAGAGAATTTGTGTTGTGTATTGGATTATTGCTGGCCTTTGAATGTGGGCCCTGTGACGAGTGCTCAGGTGCCAATATTTTCATTGTCCATTTGGCCTTAAAATACTTATTTCTACACTGCTCTCCCAGTTGCTTTGATGTCCTCACATAGGAAGGGCCAGATTGTTCCCAGGAACATATGTAGTTTCCTCCTTCTGGATCTTGCACAGTTTCTTTTCTTTTCTTTCTTTTTTTCTTTTAGAAAGTCTCACTATGTAGTTCAGGCTGGACCTGAGCTCACTTTTGTAGCTCAGGTTGGTCTCGAAATCAAGGTGATCCTCCTGTCTCAGCCTCCCAAGTGCTGGGTTATAGAGGTGCACCACCGCACCCAGCTCAACACAGTTTCCTTTTCTTCACACCGCTATCTCCTTTTATGCACTCATTGTAGGTTAGTGAGGGTGCCCTTGCCCGGGGCCCAGCCAAAATTACTTGGCTTCTTGCCTGCCTTTGGCACTGTGCAAAAATTGGCCATCAGAGTGGAGTCTATGTATTCCAAGCTCCTACCTTTTAATAGAATTTCTATAATATTCTTTCTATCCAGCAGTAGCTCACTGTGAATGGATGGTTCTTACTTTCATCATTTAGACTATGCCAATAGAACAGCCTGGTCTGTTATGTTGCTGGGATTTGTTCTGAACCTTTCACCTCACTTATCATTTTCTGGTTCTGTGAGTCCTTTTTGGAACTAGTGTCTCACTGCACTTTATCTACTGTACTACATGTACTGGGCCAGCCATTAGTTTAATTTTCATTGGAGAGGTTTTTCTTTTCATTTTCTTGGTTATGTTAATATTTAACTTTAAAAAATATTTCTTGATGGCATATGGAAAGTTTTATTTGCTTAATTTCTCTCTTACTGAGCTTGTTATTGTTCAATAGGAAACATATTAACATTTAAATGCCTACTTTATATTCTGGTATGCTACTAACTTGGTTATTAATTCTAGAAATCTTTTGTTTGAGCTTTCAAAGTCTTTTCTTTAGAGTCACATTACCTGCTATAATGTTTTCTTTAACATCTCTTTCATGCCTATGTACTCTTTTATTTCTTTCTCTTTTATAATTGCTTTGGGCAGTATTTTAGGAACAGTATTTAACAGGAGTTAAGTAAAAACATTAAAATCTGTGGAAGACTATCATGTTGTCTTCTAGGCTGTGATTGTGTTTATTTGAAAGCAGCACAGGATATATAGAAATGACTTCCCTAAATTGTCTTTCAGTTTAATTAGTGAATTTGGATGATGCTGTGTATGTGTCTTCGTGATAGAAAACCTGTGATATCAAGGTAACATTACTGCACACCAATGACCACACTTGATCCTGAAGTGTTGGACCATGAGATTGTACAGCTAAGATATGAATTAACAGTTCTGAAAGTGAGGCCTGCATGTTTCCAGAGAAAATTTCTTCCAAGAATTGGCTGTGAATCTCATTGGTCGTTAAGCACAACCTGAATGTGACTGCTCTACTCCTTTCACAAGAATGCTTTGTTCCCTTTTGCAAACTTTTTCTGCTTAACCACTTCTCTAGCACATCTACCCACAATCCCCACACCATTTCAATGCAGATGTGATGATTAAATTATAAGAATCTGACTGCCTTGTGCCTTTTTGTTCCTAGTGAACAACAGGTCATCTCTGTTTCCCATTGCATCACCATTGGTTTCTTGTTCTTTCTTTTTGCTGTTTGCTACAACACCTTGCAGAGCATTTGAAACTCACGGCAAAGGCCCATTACAGACATGCTTGCCTTCTTCAAGATTTTAGAGGGACAGGGCATAGTTCTTTCTTTTATTAAGTATGAGGTTGGCTATTGGTTTCTCCTAGATAGTTTTTATTAGATTGAAATGAAGACATTTAGAGTTTTTATTATGCATAAATATTGGAGTTTGTGAAATTCTTTAAATGCAAATATTGTGATGATGGTGGTTTTTTGTTTGTTTGCTCCTCATTGTGCATATGGACTCAATCAAATTTATTTATTTCTGTGTGTTCAAGCATCTCTGCATCTTAAGGCTGAATTTTACTTGGTCATATAAATGATCTTTTGATTCATGGCATTCTTATTGAGAGTTTTAAATTCTTGTTTATTAGAATGATGGCCTGTAATTCTCTCTCTCTTTTTTTTGGTAAGGTTTATTTCTGGTTTTGTTGTCAGAGTAATGTTTATTGCAAGGAGTGAGTTTGGGGTATTGCTTCCATTTTGATTTGAGGTATATTTCTTTTTTTTTTTTTTTGAAGAATTTTTTTATTTTTTTTTCTTGTTTCAGAATTTTTGTTTGTTTGTTTATTTTTATTATTTTTTTATTTTATTTATTTATTTATTTTTTTTTTGGTATTTTTTGAGACAGGGTCTCACTATGCAGTTGAGGCTGGCCTTGAGCTCACTTTTGTAGCCCAGGCTGGTCTCGAACTCGCACCAATCCTGCCTCAGCCTCCCGAGTGCTGGGATTACAGGCGTGATGTTTGTTTATTTTTATGGCTGGTTCAGCCTGCCCTCAGGGCAGGGCTGGCGCAGCATGTAGTGCGGGGGATTGAACCGCGGTCCCTGCAGCCGCCCAAGCTTTCCTAAGCAGATGCTTTAGACCGCTGTGCCATCCTGCCAGGCCCCCTGAGGTATATTTCAAATAGATAAAAAGTCTCAAATATTTTTATGTAATTACTGTCTTAGTTACTTTTTTCTCATTGCTGGGAAAAATACTCAACACTAAAATGGAGGAAGCAGAGGTTTATTTAGTTCATAGTTACTGTAGGTTTCAGTTTTATATTTGCGTGGCCGAAGGCTGAGTGGAACAGGGCAGAAAGCATCTAGTTCATGGCAGTGGAACAGCAACAAAATGGTGGCAGAGGCAGCCAACCAAAGAGAGCAGCAGAGAGCAACAGCTCTAGTGTGTCTATCTCTTTACGTTCCTATCAGGCTCTCTGCTTTAGAATATCTGGCATAGACCACACCCATAGTCCCAGCCCTACTCAGACAGATAATCCTATCAGTAGTAAAACATATAATCCCAGGAATCATGCATGGATCAAGTCTCAATCTGTACAAGTCCCTGGGAGGACAGCTAGACATAAACCACAAAAATTTTCCATACATAAGAAATCCCTCTGAAGGGCTAGTGGTATAGCTCAGCGGATTTAGCACTTGTTTAGAGGAAGTGCAGGGGCCAGGGTTGGGATCCTGGCCCTTCGTGCCACGCCGGCCCTGCTCTAGAGTGCGCTGAGTCAGCGATATTGGGCGTGGTTCTGCGCATTTGTAATCCCAGCCCTTGGGAGGTACAAACAGGAGGATCACTATAACTCAGTTGTGAGACCCTAAAAAAAAAAATTCCTCTTAGTGCTCTATTCAATGACTCAGAAATTGCAGTATATTTCCAGTTTCATTTGATTTTAAATATTTTTCATGGCTTCCCTGATTTTTTGAATGATCTATTAATTGTTCACAAGTGAATGATTCTAGTTCTATGTGGTTTTATTTATGTCTAAAGGATTCCTTAGTTTTTACTGCTAATTTCATTTTATTATTATCAAATAGGATTCTAGAAAATATTTCCGTTTTTGATTCATTAAAATTAATTTTTAGGCATAAAACAGAAAACTAGATTAGAATGCTGAGCTGTAAATCAACAGCTTCCTTTCAACATTGCCAGTCTTTTCAATAACGCACTGAGATTATCGAACATTGGATTATGTATAGAACTATTTTCTCTCAGTTCAATGAGAAAAAAATTTTTCGTACCAATAATGATTAGAAAAATTACAATGTCTACACCCTGTGCTCTGTATAACTAATAGGAGGACAACAATATGCATTGTATCAAATTTTGGTGCTATCGTGTTTTGAAACTGTCACATTGTTATTTATTATTAAAAGTAATAAAAATAAAGTATCCAAAAATGAAAAAAATAAAATTGCTTTGTGGCTTTAAATCTGTTACTGCTGGGAGAATTTCTATGAGCTATTGGGAAGAATGTGTCTTCTGTAGTTATTGAAATTTTACATAGACTTATATTAAGTACTTTTTACAATGTAATTTAACTAAATGCTTTGAATTTTTTCTGAGAATCCTTTCTATGGGAAAAACTGTAGTATTTAAGTCACCAACTATTATTTTATTGGCATCTATGTGTTATTTTTAGGACATTTTAATGAAATTGTGTTCATTGATATGAGATGCAAATATAGTTGTTTGTTGCTGTATTACTTCCTTTACCAATATATTTTGCTTTTCTTTGTCTGACTAGTTTTTTTTTCTTAAGATCTAATTTGTTACCACTAAATATAGCTACTCTTATGTTCTTTCAACTACAATTTGCACAGACCATTTTTCCTTCATTGTACTTTCAATTTCTATATGTCTTTGCTGGTAACACACTTTAAATCATAACTTAGTAATCTTGAACTTCCTTGTTTTATGTCATCTTAGAAGACTCTATCTTTATCTTATCTTAAAAGACAAGTTTTTTTAAATACAGCACTATGAACTGGATATTATTTTGTTTTAGTTCTTTAAAAATATTATTCTATGCCCTCATGGCCTTATATTTCTTAAATTGACATTGGAAGTTATTGTGTTGGGTTTAAATTTGCTATAAGTTGATGTTTACTCTGCTCTAATTTATGTGCTCTTTCCTTATTCCAAAACTTTTGCCGTTTAAGTAATGTGATATGGTGAGATAGTACTTTTGCTGTGCCATTTTGGTTCTATACTGCTCCTGTACCTGGATGTGTATACCTTTCCAAAAATTTAGAGGGTGCTATATTATTTTATTTTGTTTAATTTCTATGCCCAGAAATGGAAACATAGAAGTTTCTTCTACATTAAAAATGTGTAAATTTGGTCTTTTAAACATATAAAAGCATTTTTTTATATTTTATTAATTTCTATTTTTAGTGACTTCACATAATAGCTGAACCACCTATTTCAAGTACTAAAATTCTTTTAAGAGATATTTCCTTACCTCTTTGCTAGCTGCAAAGATGTCTTCAAGGTCTGAAAGTCTTTCCTTTCACAGAAATGGTTTTGCCAACTTTTCATGGGGCTTTTAATTTCCTGTATATCTCTTTGAAATTGCTTCATGCTTTGTATAACTTTCTTATATTGCTTACTCAAGGTTTCTGTTTTTTTATTGTTATTTTTTTTTTTTTGGTTCAGTGTCTTCTTTAGAAACGCTATGTCTAAGGTATGTGGTATTCATACAGTGATGGTAAGCTTAACTGTCTGTTATAGGACAATAATACCTATAAGCTTCTCTTCTCAGTGTTTAGCAACTAAAGTTTCAAGTCCAAGAATTAGAGAGATTGATGGACTACAAGTATAGCCAACATTTTGGTCCTAAATTGTCAAGGTCAGTGAGGACTCAGACATAAGGGAACCTCTCTTGTGACATTCTATAACTAAAGTGGTGCCCCAAGTTTTCTGATCAAGGAGATTTCGGAGGCACAAAGGAAAGTGACTGATGATGCATAGCATACCTAAGAAGAGTCACATAGAGAGAAAAGCATTTCTCAGTCTCACACTGAGTGTAAACTGGTCACACAATGGCTGTGACTCATTCAGATGGCTCACTATGACAGAAGATCCAGAAGGTTCTGTACATGGCTATACAGTAAATCCTGAGGGGCTCTGACTCACCTTACCGGATAGCAAATGTTACATTTTTAGTTATATAGGTATTGCTCTAACTTGGTCTTAACCATGCAGCAGAAAAGTATAATCATGAAGTATAAAAAGTAAAGCTACATTAATATGCTGATCTGTAGAACATTCAAGTCGAAAACTTTGGACAATTGCCATTTGTGATGGTAACTTACTACTATTATGGACTATTGCAGTATATGGACTTATTTTGCTGAATTCAATTACCTACAATATCTAAACCGGCATCAAGTGTGAAAAGATCCTTTAAAGACTTCTCCAAATACAGTTTCACTAATAGCAGTGGAACACCCATCTCTGATGAAACAAAAATTGGGAATATAAATAAAGGAGGAGTTTGTAGTAAATAAAATATATGTGTACAAGAGAGTTAAGATAGACATACAGCTACTTTCTTTGAGTTCAGTGAGAATAAAGGCTTATAGTAATAATGTTTAGACAAGATTTCAGGTCCGCATCTCTGAATAACTACTATGAAGACAACAATATACAATGTACTAACTATTGTTACTGTCCTTCTAACTTGTTTTTTTTTTTAATTTTTTTTTTTTATTTTGTCTTTTTGAGGCAGAGTCTCACTGTGCAGTTCAGGCTGGCCTTGAGCTCACTTTTGTAGCCCAGGCTGGTCTCGAACTCACAGCGATCCTCGTGCCTCAGCCTCCCGAGTGCTGGGATTACAGGCGCGCGCCACCACGCCCGGCTGTCCTTCTAACTTGTTATTGAAACTGTTTCATTGCTATTTGTCATTTTCTCTCATTGAAATGAATACAGATTTAAAATAGAAATGCTTACTAATTCTTTCGTTATATTTATAATTTATTTTCTTGCGTGGGAGTTTATTTCTGACCTTATTTCCTCTATAGTCTTCTGCAGCTGTTTCTTTACTGAAATTGTTATATTTCAGAGAATTCAGGTGTGTGACTTCTAATTTTTTTCTATGATATTGTCTCCTGAATATGCTCTCTGGTTGGGTTAGGAGGCTGAGATTGCGTTTTTCTTCTTTGTTCTGTCATTTTCTCTTTCAGAGAGAACTCTTTATTTTGATTTCGATGCCACCTTTTGGTTGAAGTGTGATAGTAAGTAGCTTTATCACCAGAATCAGAACTTCTCTGTAAACAGTGTGTTCTTTAGTTATCTCTTTTGTGTCAGAAATACTTTTTTTATTGTGTCCCAAAATTTTGCCTTGTCTACTGAAAGCATGCTTTTTTTTTTTTTTCCACTTGGCACTGTCTTCCATCCTTTTACTACATAGGGCTATGGAGAGATTGGTAACCAAGTATTCCTACACTTTATTTGGTAATCTCAATATTACCAAGGGAGAATATGTGGTTAAGGTAGATATGGTATCCTATTTACAGTAGTACAATTAGCAATACTAATAACAGCAAGTAAAATTTAGAAATTAACAAGTTTTGGTAACTTATTTTTTGTATTTTATTTTGTTTCATTTTATTTTATTTTATTTTATTTTATTTTATTTTATTTTATTTTATTTTATTTTATTTTATTTTATTTCTTAGAGAAGTTTCTACACGGTGTTCAGGATCTCACTACTAGATCAGACTCAAAGTGATAGCCCAGTTTATAGCCTCCCAAGAGCTGGGATTTCAAGCACATGTTACCACACCCAGCCTCAATTGCCTTCTCAGCATGCTCCTGGGGCACAACTCACCCAGGAGGCCCAGAGATTGAACCTCTGGTCCCTGTACCTGCTCATAGGTACTTTAAACCACTGAGCTATTTGACTGGCCCATGTTTTGTATTTTAGGCCTTAGGTGCAAACACTATAGCTATATAACAAAGTGAATTATAAATTTGGGATTTGAATATAAATTAGCTCCCCTGAGTTCTATCTGGGCACCCCTTCATCACATACCAGGACATTTCAATTGAGACTAGTTCATCTGAGTTACCTTCTGCTTTGTCTGTACTACAATGATCTTCCCATAGTTCCCACTGGCCTAGAGTACAACTCAGCTCATTGTATGCAGCCACAGGTCTCAGCCTCTCCTACTGGAACCATGCAACTGAACTCCACCTGCCTGGTCACATATATGAGCTCCTGAGCACAGAACTTCCTAAAATTGTTTAAATTGATTAATTGTGCCTTCTTATGTGAATTTCCAATGATTTATTTGACTTCATTTATTGTGATTTTCATTTTCTGCATTTCTGTTTGTTACTATAGAATTTATAACTCAGTGTTGAATTGATCCTTCATGTTCTTCACTTTCTTGTTTAGTATATTCAGATGAGTATTTGTATTTTCTTTGAAGTTATTAATCACTCAAATTCCTTCAAATTGTCCTTTTGGTTTCTATTGTTTTCCATTAATGAATCATAGAAATTTTGAAGAATGTTGTTGCCTTTTTATATAACATGTTTCTGCATTAAATTTGCTGCAATGCATATTTTTTCTATTTTTACTTAAAGCCTAAAAAGTCTCTAAAACCTAAAAAGGCAAAAAAATAAAATAAATAAAATAAAGGTAGGGAGCCCCTCTTGGTCCTCCTCTGAGTGCAAAATTTATATTTGTAATACCAAGTACATGTCACTAGAATCTCACCAAGTTGCTTCTAATATACCACTTCCAGGGAAATCCATGGCAAAAATAAAGATACTAAAGCATATTTTTAATTATGAGAAGCCAAGGGGGTCTAAGTTCAGCCATGAAGATTGCTTTACAGAACAAAAGCCTTGACCCAGGGACGAACCAGGTTTTATTTAGTTGTGAACGAGTGGCTTGAGGATGAGATTGGTAGGAAGAGTTTGTAGACTTGGATATTTGTAGGAAGTAGGTCAGTACTGTGAGCTAAGCTATGTAGGTGGTCTGCATGTGCCTCTGTCATATGGAAAGGAAAGGATATACAGAAAAAGTAAATTGCAGTTTGCTATTGAGATAGTGTGTAATGTTTTGGGGCCTGGTGCTTCAGCTCTGATGTGTAATCTTTCAAACCCAAGGAAGTCATAGCCTCTGTCTCACGGCTTAATCTCAGAGGACAGCTTCAAATTTTGGCTCTTCATTCTGTCTTGACATAGCTCATATTAAACAGCAGCAGATGTAGGTTATTAGGGTAGCATGCATGCCATCTTCAAAGACTACCACTAGCACTTTCACTAAACCAATATACATTGTTTAAGCACAATTGAAAGAATAAATGGAAGTCCTAGTGAGTTCTGTACATATAGATAAAGGAAGTAGGGTTAGGCTCAGGCAAAATGGAGACAACTGTTTTTCTTTCCAGAAGAGCAGCTGAGTGGACCTCCAAAACTAAATTTTCAGTGTTGTTTCATGGCTTGGTAAGTGTCATCCTGGCAAGTGCAACTTCCTGAGTTCAATCCATGGTACCAAAACCAGATAAACAAATAATTATATAAATAAAATAATAAGAAAAATTCTGATCCATATTATGAAACGAAACAGAGACCAAAGAGAAATAGACATAAAGTTAAAATCAGTGAAAAACTATGCTATCATTAGTAGCAGAAATTAAGAATAATATAAACTAGCACAACGTAGATACTGATATGTAGAAAAACCCTAGGGGGAAAAAACAAAAACAAAACAAAACAAATATATATATATATATATATATATATATATATATATATATATACATATATACAATTTTAATTAGAAAAATAAAATGATAGAGGAGAAGAAAAGATGAGATACAAATTGAAATTAAGAATAAACCAGGGTTAGACCCAAATCGCATCCCTGGGAGCTGAGCCTGCGCACCCGCTGTGGGTAAGCTCCCTGCGCCCCTCTGCCCTGCCTCTGCGTTCCAGCGACTAAATTCCTGTTCCAGCCCAGACCCAAATCGCACCCCTGGGAGCTGAGCCCGCGAGCCCGCTGGGTCAGGATCCTTGGCCTGCCTTCCCTTTCCCCGCCACCCCCTTTTTTTTTTGAACCCCTCCAGCCCAAGCTCCAGCACTGAACCCATCAAATAGCCCGTTTGGCAACGATCTCGTCCACGACCCTAAAAGGACTACTCAATCCCAAAGCTCCACCTCCTCCTACAGAACACATCCGCCAGGATTCACAAAAGCTAGCAGCCAGAGCCCCAACACAAGAGTCAGGAAGCTCTGTAGAAGAAGCACCTTGGAGTCTTCAACCAAACGCCCATAGACACAGCATAACACCACCAAAGTACAGAGGTCGCTTCCATACAAAATGATAACAACAAGGAGTAGGAGGCAATCTCAGGACCCGTGCCCAACCAAACCAAATATAGAAGACACTATCATGGAAGAAAATGAAAATTATACAGATGAAACCTCTGAATTGGTAGCATGTGAGGCAGACACACAAGTGCAGAAACTTATAGAGCAACTGAGATCAGAGATAACATCTGAAGTAAAAAAAGAAATACATGAAGTGGAAAAATGGCTGGAGAAACGTATAGAGGACATAAGAGCAGAAATACTATCTAAAGTTCACAAAGACATGCCTAAATCAATAGCATCCCAAGTAGGGGAACAACTACACACAAGTAGAAAGGAGAACAGAACAGAAATAATCTCTGTATTAGAGAGAGAAAGGATAACCATAATGACAGACTTCAACACTATTAAAGAAGACATTGATAAAAAATTAGAGGAGAATAGAAAAATGATGGACTCCCTGACGGAGCAATATAGGAAAGACATAGATCGCATGAAACAGTTTCAAAGAGATACACAAGAAAATAAAACCTCGATCACAAGTTGGCAGAGCCGAATGTACGAAAATGAAGATAGAGTTTCGAACCTTGAAGACACAGTTGCAGCCAGTGAAAGAATAAGAAAGGATCTTTTAAAAACAACCAGAATGCAGGAAAAAATAATTCATCATCTGCAAGATGATGCAAAAATGAACAACGTGAGATTAATGGGAATCAATGAGAAAGAAGGAGTCAATACAAATGATATAAAAAGAATATGGGCAGAAGTAATAGGAAAAAAGTTCCCAAATCTGAGAAAACAATCAGACATTCAGGTAACTGAAGCCTACAGAACCCCAAATAACATCAACCCAACTAAAAACACGCCAAGACATATAATACTCAAGATACCAGGAATCCAGCTAAAGAATAATATACTAAAAGCTGCTAGAGAAAAGAAACAGATCACATTTAAAGGAAAACCCATCAGAATAACAGCGGATTTCTCTTCACAAACCATGAAGTCAAGAAGAGCATGGAGCAGAGTGCTTCAAGTCCTCCATGAAAACAATTTTCAGTCCAGATTATTGTACCCGGCAAAACTCTCCTTCAAGTATGAGGGAGAAGCGAAATATTTCCATAACAATGAACAGCTGAAGAATTTCACGACATCAAAAGCAGTGCTACATAATATTCTAACAAATATTTTAGAAAGGGACCAAAATGACCCGAATCCAACAAATGAGAACAGAAGGATCCCACCAAATAGAGTAACCAACTAAAAATAGGAGGAAAAATTGGTAAACACTAGCGAATAAGAGTCATGTCAGCCGTAACTCAATACATTTCAATTATAACCATCAATGTAAATGGACTCAATTCTCCAATCAAAAGAAGTAGACTTGCAGAGTGGATAAGGAAACAGAGCCCAACAATATGCTGCATACAAGAAACACATTTAACCCCTAAAGAAACACACAGGCTTAAAGTTAAAGGTTGGAAAACAATACTACATGCTCCAGCACCTCAAAAAAAAAGCAGGGGTAGCAATCCTCTTTGCAGACAGTCTAAACTTCAAACCAACACTGATCCAACGAAATAGATAAGGCCACTACATACTGGTTAGGGGAAAAATTCATGATGAAGAGGTAACACTCATAAATATGTATGCACCCAACATGGGAGCAGCAAGCTACATAAAACAAACCTTAATGGACCTGAAAAATCTCATATCCAATACTACAATCTTAACAGGAGACCTCAACACTCCCTTATCCGAAAAAGATAGGTCAAGCAAACAAAA